>JAANSN010003306.1:0-19206 GCA_036850665.1 Dicranocentrus wangi | reverse complement strand
GCATTAGACGACGACGCCTCCATTTGATTCATCAGTGATGAGTACATTTCTTGCAATTCACAATTTTTGTCACACTCCTGCTTCAGATTATTTTGAACACGATCAAGCTGCTCCTGCAAATTGTTATTCTGTGACTCCAACTCGATCATGCTTGCTTGGAGTTGAGCGTAATTATCCTGCAGGTTTTTAGCATTAGACGACGACGCCTCCATTTGATTCATCAGTGATGAGTACATTTCTTGTAATTCACAATTTTTGTCACGCTCCTGTTTCAGGATATTTTGAACAGTAGCATGTTGTTCCTGCAAATTGTTATTCTGTATTTCCAAATCGACAATGCTTGCTTGGAGTTTGTTATTATGTATTTCCAAATCGACAATGCTTGCTTGGAGTTGAGCGTTATTGTTCTGCAGGGTTTTAGCATAAGACGACGACGCCTCCATTTGATTCGTCAGTGATGAGTACATTTCTTTTAATTCAGAGTTTTTGTCACACTCCTGCTTCAGGTTATTTTGAACAGTAGCATGTTGTTCCTGCAAATTGTTATTCTGTGATTCCAAACCGACCATGCTTGCTTGGAGTTGAGCGTAATTGTCCTGCACGTTTTTAGCATTACTTGACGCCTCTTCCATTTGAATCATCAGTGATGAGTATATTTCTTGCAATTCACAATTTTTGTCACACTCCAGCTTCAGGTTGTTTTGAACACTAGCAAGTTGTTCCTGCAAATTGTTATTGTGTAATTCTCCTTTGGATTTCTGTTCGCCCCATTGTAACTTTAACATTTCAATTTCTTCATTCTTTTGCTGTAATTCAGAACGGGTTGCTGCTAATTCTTCCTCAAGCTCTTTGCTGTGATCGCTATCAATCAGAATTTTATTTACTGGAACTTTCTGCTTGTCAGCTTTGTGTTTGGCTGCACCGTCATCCTCCTCAGGACCCAGCGACGCTGTAGATGTAGACCTTGACCTTAGACGCACCCTACTATCCGAATTCGAACGAACGGAAGCCGACCCTGTCATCAACATGGACCTGCCACTCCTCCCTCTCGACGGACCCGGTGTTCCTGGATAAGCAAACCCCCCACCATCGGTTTTGGTTTGATCCTTCCGGCCACTGTAGGATCCAAAATTAATTTCTTTGGATCCCTTGGGTAAAATAGGGTCATATTTTGTCGGTGGCGGAGCACAATCTAAAAAAAAGTAAAACATTAATTAAATTAATATAAAACAGTAATTAATGTGACATGTATGTTATAAATGTTATAAATAGAATGAATGAAACTTACTAGATTCTTCGTTAAACCGTTTAATCGGAGCCTTGTCAAACGACATTTTCAAGTCCAATGGATTTTCAAAAATCTAAAATCATACAAAACCAGGTACACACCCAATATGTATTATTACCATATTATAAAATAATCACAGATATTGTCACAAGCTAACCCCTCATCAATTATACTTTCAAGCTAATTCTTTCTTGACACAGTACTCACCAAAAATATGTCGTTTCACTAAAATAAATAAATAAATAACCAATAATTAGTATTAAAAGCCAATACACACACACAAGAGGACACAGGCAAGGGACTCAAGGGACCTCCAATCCAACCAGTGACACTTTACTTTACTTTAACAACAAACGATCCACCACTTTTAAAAATTCTTCCAATAAAAACTGGATCCCTTTTGCTCACTCAACTCACTCTAGCCAGCCAACTTAGTCTACCCAAGAGCCTGCCTCCCTGCAACTAAAGTATAAAGTGTCCGTTACTCATTTTCGTCTGTTGTCAACATCATTTTCATGGAAAACACAAGCCAGCCAAGCTGAATACGTGTAATAATGTGTATCGTATCGTAAGTATCTCGCCTCATAACTCTCAAACCTCAAAGCACCAGTTGCATTTGCATCCTTCCTTTATCGGTCCGTCCGTATGTATTTTTTAGGTATCTCATATGCAGAGTAACAACAAGTTCTTGTTAGAGCAGATACATCAAGAGCTTGTGCTTCCCTTCTCGTCAAATACAAAATACTTACAACAACAGAAAAAAAGTGTCCCTCAGTCTGGATTCAAGGGGGCCAATCGGACTCCTCGGGAGAGTGCCTACCTCAGTCCAGCCGCCAATCAGAGACCTCCTCTCTTCAGCTCAATGGAGCACAAAAAGTGCGTTGAAGAATGTCCATCTCTCTATCAGGCTACCTATTCTCTGCCCTACATGTTCCACTTCTGGGATTTTTCACTGCTGCTGCACAGGAGGAGACGACTTGATTTGGTTTTCGGTGGTGGACTAGGTGGACGTAATAGTAAGTGTAAGTAGTTCTTCTTGCAACCAGAGTACAGAGTACACACACTAAATGTATTAGGTAGGTATGTACCTAGGAGTGCTCAACAGAGAAGAAAGTTGGGACTGGCCGGACTGGGGAGGTCAAGGATTCATTTACCAAAGTTTAAGTTATTATAAGGATTCGTGTGATCAAGTGATCAATGTGAACATGATGGATGATGAAGATATATGGAGCTGTGATAATAATTATTGTAATTTGTTAAATGCATGTTGAATAGTTGAATGCGTTTATGTGATAGAAGGGAGTTTAGTACGTAGGAAAACGCTGCAAGGAAATGACAACTAAACCTTTTGTAGACCCTTGAGTATAGAGTGGAAGACGCTGGTCAATCAAATGCTAGGTCGTATAGTATAAGCCATAAAAATGTTGCTTACAAGGTACTCATACAAGTGGTATTTGCTTGCTTTCAAAGGCTACACTCATAATTTAAAACCTTTGTTTGTTGGTCTACAATTTGCGCATGTAAAATTGATGTTTTACTTGTGACTTGTGTATCTATTTTAATAAAGATGCGACCGACGCAAAGATATCTTCCTTCCAGTTCCAGAGAGTATGATTCGTTCGGCAGATACACATACCTAGTATGAAATGAAACATGGGTTCCCGTTCCCGATATTCCGTTTAGTCTGCCTCTATTAGTCCTCATTTTGACCTTGAAGGGGAAGAGCATGCATCCAAGAACACACACGTAATGTTCTCATATTGACAGACGACTACTCAAAGACGTAGTACGTGCTGAAAGGAAGTCTCATGGAGTGTGTATGTAATGTAACATCCTAAAACATCGAATAAACTATTGCAAATTTTGGAAATTTTGCATTCGTACATCTCACATTGTACGCGTCGCGTCGCGTACGCCTGGCTCCTTCCTTCCAGCTTTTTGTTTGCTTGTCGTCTGCAGCACTCTGCATTGGCAAATGAAAAGATCTGAACCCAATCGTGCAAAAATAAACTTTAAGTATATGGCACTACCATCTAAATCACACGATAAGTTTAACTTTATTGCGCAAGCTGGAAGTAGTCAAACTAACAAAACAAACGTGCTTGACACTTGATGAGGGCGAGAAGAGGGCTACAGACAAAAAGGCAGTTGTACACTTCACAGTATAATTTGGGAGCACAAACTTGTGCTGCGCGAGATGAGATGAGATGAGATGAGATACCCTTTTGCATTTAGAGAGGTTCATAAAAATGGATAAGTCTAGGTGGTGAGGATGCGAATGCTACGTAGTATACCTAAACATTTCCAGCTAGAGAATTCTTGCACTTTTTCCCATGTCGAATACACACAGCTAGTGATTTATTGCTGTGATTTGTTTTCTTCATTCAGGAAAGTCAGAAAAACCAGAAATGTTGTGATTTAATTATCCTAATCTGATTACTCAATATAATTCGCAGACTGGGAATCACGCGATACAAGATTATACTCCGAGATATGCTATGAAATCGCCGACTTCAAATGAAGGAGAATTGGACTGAGAGTGACATTGAAATTGATGATTTACATTACTTACTTGTAATGTTTAATGTTATATGCCTAGGCTAGGTAAAATGTAAAGTTGTAGACAATCAAAATCTCAGGTTTGATATTGTCCTATTTAGTTTGGAATGTAATATGGTTATGATTTCTACACCTTCATCACAATTTTTCGTATGAACTCGTATAACATGTTACTTCCTTTTCCTCGACTTGTTTTGTCACTTGCAGCTGGTGCCCTATTCAATTACCATACATCGCCATTTCAAATTCGCCAATATCGCCATCACCCGGTGCTCGGCCCGTTATGTTTTACGGGTGACATGAAACTTCAAAAATATCAATATTTTGATGGACCTCGCTTGTCTTACGGTTCAAATGCAATTTCTGAATTCTGGCACGATACAAACGAGGAAACAGATGGAAACGTGTGGTCGGCGAAGAACACAAGAGTCAATATATAATTTTATGAAACATATATGCAAATTTTGATGCTCTGAGTGAATGCATAAACACGGCGATATTTTTGTGTAAAGTAAAAAATCCTCATTTTTTATGACAGTTTGTCCCTGTAAAATTTCAAATGGATTTACACAAAATCCATAATATATCTGTATGCTCTCTGACAACCCACTATTCACTATTACACAAGTATTTCTTTCATGGAATGAAACACGAGTGGAAATACAGACAGTTCTTATGTGTTTGACTTGTCAAGTTCATAATTCATCCCGATTGACGTCACACTGACAGTTTGTATTAGGAGAAATCATACAGCTCCACCAACTCGTCTTCTTCTGGGGTGATATAACGAAGGGAGAAACTTCCGGTAAGTACGCCCAACAAAATGAAAACCCAGAAAGATAAGGAGAAAGACGGAAACGTCCGTGCCACCCGGGTTTTTACGGTTAGTCGTCAGGGCCAGTTCGACGGGTCCAAAAGGTTTTTTTGGAGGAGTTATGGACGACATTAAGCTAAAGCTGCGATAATGACGCGTCGTGTAGGGTCATAATCATAACATAACATGGAATGGTTAAGAAAGTTCACTAATATGGGAGTGGATGGTGCGCTGTATGAAGTCAACAGAATGGGGAAATTGAAACAAAACTCGTTTCTCGCGTCATAAACTGAGATCTGGATTTCGTTAATAACATGGCGTAATTCTTAAGAAAATATCGAAAATTAGATACTATTTGCGCAGTTTTGAACTTTTTAGCATAATAGCTGCATTACCATATTACATTGGCAGGTATATATATATATTTCCATGTATTATGTAACAAGTATCGGAGAAGAACGATGTTGCACTCTTCCAATTAAGTTGGATAGGTTATAATATAATGTCCTATGTAAGAAAGGACTGTCCAAGGAGGAGGATAGAAATGCTAAAATGAGGGAATACGTTTTTTTTCTAGTGTAGCTAATAATTCATGGGAATTTTTGATTTGCTTCTCACTTTAAACTTATAAAAATCAAGATGTGAAATGTGATGTAACCCGTGCGATTGCATCAGCAGGATGCAATACGCAACCTTAGGACGTTGTGCCATTTTGTATTTGTCTTCCGTAGTCCCTCCTCGTAAATATTTTTCAAACTCTAGATACTCAGGGAGTCCGTATCCCACTAAATTCTGGGTTGACCATTAACCCATCTCCCTTCGATTTTTTCAAGATTTATGCATTGTGGGAATGGGAAATTGCTCAGGAGTTCTATAAACTCCTGACTTCTCCGTGGAGCCATTAATATTCGTCAAACTTCGAAAATCCAATTTACTCGAAGAGATCTTCTGAGAAGTGGTCATTAAAACTTCGTTAAACGCTCATTTCCCGAGAACGCGTCTCGTCCATTTTAGAGCTGTCGTCTTTAGAGCAGGTTGTAAAACTGAGAGAGCATCAAGTATCAAAATCACTTCCCACATGGGTTACATTATCCTGACGAGACATATTGCTAGATGATTACCTATATTTCAAGTTGGCACGCGTACCTAAACCTATATCCAACCCCATGAGGTTTCCCACTTTTTCTAATAAATAAATAAACAAAAACTCTTGTTATAACTCATGGCATATGATGACTATATGTACTTAGCGTACATTTTGGTTTATTGAGGAGCGTCGAACGTTTTTCAGAATAAATTTCTTGGCTTCTCTTATTACCACTGTAATAAAAGTTGCCAACTGGGTATTTCTTGGGTTAACAAAATGAAAGAACATAGTTTAGACGTGCTCTCAGGATCTCATCTCACAGATGAATCTCAAAGAGGCGTAAAATGACTGGGTACTTCCTTCTCTTGAGATAATAATATTGTCAATTTATCCTAAGGATAACTCATCCGCTTTCAAACAGCGTGTAGTATTTTTTGGCCCGCCTTGCCAAAAAGGTCGGCTGATATTAGTAATCCGTTTCGAATCCTCTAACCTACTGGCACTCTCCGTTGCACTTTGTCGATAAGGAAGCAAAAAATTGTGCGTCGGATGTGCCTAATTAGTGTAAGCTTTATTACCTACTGCAATGCATCTTCTCGGCGGATTACGTAATCTCAAGAAATATCGCTAGAAATTCAAGTAACGCGTATTTTTGGTATTCCTTAGAAGAAATCCCATCCCACATTACCTGGAGTAGATGGAGTGTTTGATTTCTCTGAAATTCAAAGACTGAAAAAATTGGGAGAAATTCTGCGGAACGGGAATGTGAAAATGGCAGTGGTTACATCTTAAGAAAACAGAGGAATAAAATTAATGGGGTTCTCGAACGAGAGGTGACAGACACTTGAGATTAGAATGGATGTTTTCATTCCTGTAAAATAGAATAGAGAATAGAGAGGGAATGAGAGAAAACCAAAATACAAACAAAAGCTACAGATTTTTTTTACAAGACACACGACGGCCTACACATCCTACGCACACAAGGTGACAAGATCCGCAACAAAAGCTGATCTCACCACCGAAGAAGACGAAGGCGATAGATGATGCGATACAGATTTTTTTGTGAAAATGTTTATTTGTGTGGCTGATCTAATCAAAATTGCAGTACATGTAGTGCGATTCCCGTTGTCACCCTCCTCGTTTTTTCCGTTGAGTGAAAGCCTTAGAAAAGGACGAGATTTTTTATCACTTTCGGGAATTGCATATACACGTTTAACCCAATGCATAATCACGAAATTAGATCCTTATGTACTTATTCACACATTTAGACTTCATTGAATAGGGATTTCTCGGATTTTCCTTGCAATTTGGAACCTGCAATTTACAACCTTACCATCTTTACGGATGGCACGGGTGCCAACAGCTTTCTGAGAAGTGGCAGAGTCAAGAACAGCTATGACGTCTTTGTTTTTTCTCATCGGTTGCTACACCGCATCACACTTTGTCCGCGTCCGCATCAGCCTTCCCCCTGGGTTATTTTGCTTGTGTCATAGTCTACTAATTTGCTACATGTGGCGTACACCCTGCATCCGTGTGGAGTGCACGAGGTAAAAAATATATGATCTCTCTCTATATTTTCTCTCTCTTTCATTCTGAAGCGAGAGGTGGAAACAACTCAACAGTTTGAATCCGGGTGGAGTTGAGTTAGATGATGAAAATGGGCTGTAAAACACTTTCCGTGTAACTTTCATTATGACAACGGGAAGGTGAAACCATCCATCCATGTGTAAAAATAGTGACCTCATACAGGGCCATCATTAGGAAAAACCATAACTCCGATACATGTATACACTTATAACGAAAGTACAAAGTACACACACAACATGTATCTCTACTCAATCTTGACTCTTGTTTCAACCACAACCTGTCAAAATGCCCGGAGTTCACGACGTGTGCCCATGGTCTATTGTTTATTTTATACTTTCTCCGTAAACCAAAAACTTATTTTTAAGCCTGATCGATCAGATCAGGTTTTGTTCGTGAGGGAAAAACAACAGATGCTTTTTTTTTTTGCAAAACTCTCAACACCCGTTTGCTCACCATCATGAGCTCAAGTGGTATTGATGGTAATGAATGATATGTCTTCCTCGAAGTACATCTCATCATTGCCAATATTAACTGTTTTATACTTTCTCCGTAAACCAAAAACTTATTTTTAAGCCTGATCGATCAGATCAGGTTTTGTTCGTGAGGGAAAAACAACAGATGCTTTTTTTTGCAAAACTCTCAACACCCGTTTGCTCACCATCATGAGCTCAAGTGGTATTGAGGTAATGAATGATATGTCTTCCTCGAAGTACATCTCATCATTGCCAATATTAACTGTCGTCTAAGGCTCCTCCCATAAAAACCACTGAAGAGTATCTGAGTATCTGAATTCGAAAGTTATAACATTGGGAGGGGGTGCGAGACAAAGTTGAAAAGCGATCTTTTGGACGCAAATGAATGAGTGATAGACGACTACCAGGAATTACAACGGAGCGAGTAGTTTCTTTGATTAGATTTAAAATGTAAAATAACCGAGAAAATGGGTGCACGTTGAAAGTACACAAAACTTGACAAAACCACATCCACCTCCAGTGGAAGCGTATACCCAAACATAATATTTTGGATATGCATGTTCCACTCGCATCATCATCTTCATCCGAAGAAACGTTCAGAAAAAAAACGAAAATCGTGTGGGTATATGTATATCCATCCCGGGTATATTTATATTGCTCATCGGAGTTGAGGACGATATATGCGGCCACGTACCTATTGGAACACATGAAACGAGAGAGCCCCAGCAAATAAAATGAGAGCAATGTGACGTGAGCAGTTTCAGTTCGGAACTGACTTGTTTCGGGAACAGTTCTCAAAGCGTCTTCTGCAAACGATGAAGCTTGGAAAAAGTGGAATACATTTACAGGGTGGAAAACGTGAAGCGTATACCCAAACATAATATTTTGGATATGCATGTTCCACTCGCATCATCATCTTCATCCGAAGAAACGTTCAGAAAAAAACGAAAATCGTGTGGGTATATGTATATCCATCCCGGGTATATTTATATTGCTCATCGGAGTTAAAGACGATATATACGGCCACGTACCTACTGGAACACATGAAACGAGAGAGCCCCCAGCAAATAAAATGAGAGCAATGTGACGTGAGCAGCTTCAGTTCGGAACTGACTTGTTTCGGGAACAGTTCTCAAAGCGTCTTCTGCAAACGATGAAGCTTGGAAAAAGTGGAATACATTTACAGGGTGGAAAACGGAACTTTTGGTTTTGAGACGACAGGTTTAACGTTGTGGAAAATACGTTTTTTGGTGTCAGTGACCAGGACTAAACATTCTTATTTCCACAATATAAATAAATTGCTTGGTCCAAGTGGAAGTGGATGGTGGAGATATTTTGAAAAAAATATAGCGTGGAATTGGTAAGTAAACAATAACATTTTGATTTGGAGAAGAAATTGGGAAATCGAATGAAGATGATATGTGATCGAAAAAAAAGAATTGGGGTTGACATTGAGTTTTGAATAATAATTCTAGATTTTCGGGAATAAATATTTTCAACGGAATAAATGGGTATTCAAGAAATGGCCCGTAATCTAGAAGTACCCTCATTATTTCCCCGACTCGGGGGAAGTACTAGCGAACTCAGAAAGAGCAATAGTAACACAGCAATCCCGTCAAAAGTTATGGCACTCCAGGAAGTCAATTTGGAAAAGGAGTTTGATGTCATAAAGACGCTGTCTGAAGGAAGTTTTTCGAAGGTCCTTCTCGCACGTCAACATGGTGGTGGTGAACGCATGGTATTGAAGGCGATCCATTGCGAGGTCACATCAGCCGAGGATTTCAGTCGTGAATTGAACTACAACTACTACCTCAGCCCACATCCAAACATTGTGACATCCTATAATGTCGCTTTCATGTGGGACAACTGCTTCCTCTACGTTCAGGAATACGTCCTTATATGGAGATTTGTCCAGGCATTTGAAAAAGGGTGGATTGCCGGAAACACAAGTGAAGTCAATTGCAACCCAACTAGTATCAGCAGTTGAGTTCATCCACAGTTTCCAACTAGTTCATCGTGACCTCCGACCAGAAAACATTCTCGTATTTAGAAAGGATCTTTCGATTATAAAACTTGGAGACTTTGGGCAAACCCGATCTTCTGGGGCATTGCTGACCAAGACGAGCTCCACTTCAGTGCCATACTGGCCACCGGAAATTAGTGAACTCATTGTGCAGGAAAAGTATCATTGCTACCCGTCCGCAGATGTGTGGTCAGTGGGGATCGTTTTGATTGAATGCTTGATTGGGATTACTCCCTGGACGTCGGCTGAAATCACCGACCCCAACTATACTCATTATGTGGATTGGCTTAAAAGAAAATCCCTGAAAACTCCAGACATCTTCCAAGCGTTCACCTCCAGGTTCATTCGACTTTTGAAGAGGATTATGGAGCCGAAGGCAACAAAGAGAAGCAAAATCTCGGAGATTTCCAAGTATTTCAATGACGAATGGATAATTAAAGGGTCGGCAGCGGTGATTGCGCTGAGGAGGGCTTCTGTGGAAAGGCATGAGTCAAACGCAACCTCGAGATCCGGCCATCGACAGAGGTATTACTCCAAAAAGAGATCAACAAGGTCTTTGGCACTCGAAACTGAAATTGAGCCTACGGTTGAGCATCCCGTGGAAAGTGTCAACGAACGAGTGGGTAGGTGGATTGATAACAGTCTTAAAGTTTCCATGAGTCATCAGCATAATCTCAAGGTATCCGTTCAATAGCAGTATTTAGAGGATAATTTTTAATTACTTAATTAACCATATCACGACATCATTATCATTTTCATTCACAAACTATGTTTTACTTTCATTTGTCATTGTCACGTCATGTCAGAGGGGGAAAATGTCAAAGGTTGACTTTTTTTTTGGAAATGTGAGAAGCGATAGGATTTTGAGGAAAAGCAGTTAGACAAAGCTTTCATTTTCTTTATTTTGAAAATCGTGATTTTTGCTCATTCTACTCATTTTGTAAATTACATATATTATATTTACCTTGTTTTCTACAATAACTTACCTAGTACAGTTTTGCCCCGTTATTTTTAGAGTTAAGGTGTGCAATAGACTGCATGGCAGCGCAGCAGATAGGCTCATTAATGATCCCCATTCTCTGTCAGAGGAACACAAGTATTACGGACGTCATGTCATGTAAAGCTCTAATTTAATCTGGTATTCAAACACCGAGAAAAAACACCTAATCTATTCCCGATTCATGTTTTACATGCATACACAACCTTGCAAATAGATTTTCACTCGTTCGTTTCCCCCATGGCTTTTCCACTTTGAATGAACACATTTTGATCTAATTTTGCTCTTTTGTTTGAAAGGCAATGTGTGTGTGTGCACAAGAGTCAAACTTCGTTAATGTGTTTGGACTATATAGCTGTTACCACTAAAAGATCTGATATACATGTTATTTTTAGAATTATAAAGGCATGGAATAGGATACCACACAAACCGATTCACGTCATCACCCCGTTTCCTATCCTATCTCCGGTTTTTCATATAGAGTGAGTATACAAGTTTAGAAAAGATGTGTAGGTGGTGATAGAGGAAAGAATACGTAGTAACGTTAATGCACACGGGATTACACATTATTAACTAGCACAAAAAAATCATTTTGACTTTTTTGATTACTTCATTGTGGTGAAAAAGTTACGTGGAAAATAACATGCAAGTTTGTAACAGTTAAATCCAAAAGTAGAAACATGTAAAGTATGAGTCCTTTTAGGTAACATTGTGTCGCAATAAACTCGCGAATGTGAACTGATTAACTGATTGTGAAAATGTTAATTTCATGGGTAAATTGTTTACCGTAATTCTACATTGATTTGGGGGGAATGAAATTACATGGAAGGTAAATACTTGTAAAGTAGGACAAGTCAATCATAATGTGGGGTGCATTATTCCTATATTTTGTATATATTTTTGATGGTTGAGTGTTGGAAAATAAATATGCTGTTGTACAAATTGAAAATTGTTTGTCAGTAGAATCTCAGATGTGAATAAGATGTTGTAAAGCGTATATAATCAAAATCATTTAAATAAAACCGAGTTTTGAGACTGAGATTGTATAATTGTGAAAACCCTCGTTTTCATTATTTGTCATTTAATTATGTTTTATGCATTACTATTACTATTACTATCCAGATAAAGCTGATCCACCTATCCTCGGAATTTCCTAATTTTATCAAGTCGCCCCAAACTCCACACGGCAAACTATGCACACGGATCGCCGTAACTTGTGCCAGCTTCAGCTTTCACTCTGCTTGGTTTTGATCTTATTCATGAAAACTAGCGTTACATACATTACATGCATACTATGGATTTGATGCAGCCAGATATATCAAATACGTTTATATTATTATTATTGCATACAGCCATTGGCATTTGGGAAGAAGAGAAAGTGACACCGGATGGACAACTCCTTTTATTATGAATGATCCATCTTTAGCAATCGCAGACGTTTGCAGCCATCCGTTCTCTCACGTCAAGATAGCTGGAATTGAAAACCTATTGTCATTCTCAACGGAGCAATACGGAAAGTCTCAGAAAGTTATGTAATACGGTGTCATTCTCTGTATGGATACAGTAAGTTATACAATGTTGATAATGATGCGTTTATACAGAATCTATACCCTTGGCATTTATTACATTTTGGCTGCGGTATTATAAACTTATCGAACTCTCGATTACAAAAAATTACAAAACATTTACCTACCTAACCTACCTCTCCGATTGACGCATGATCCTAATACATGTGTATTCTGGCAACCTTCTATTTCAAAGATAGTAGTTAGTTATTATTAAAGTGCTATATCTTCTTATAGCATATATTGCCTATTGTACAAGAATGCACAATTTATAGACCAGAATGTTGTTTTGAGCTTATTGGGCGCGTATATAAGTATCGTCTACTTAATCCATTTATATAAACTTGCATATCTAATGCATCTTTTGCACTTTAGTCCTTGCCACGTGTAATGTTTCTGGAAGCAAAAAAGCACCGTCATGATCGGCTTAGCAGGATATTTTAATCCTATCCTGAAGCGACTTAAATGAACTTTCAAACAATCCTGACGCAAAAGTACTTCTCTGGTATTACTCGTGGATTGAAGCAAAGACTATAAGACTCGCCAAACCTTTTTAAGGCTATCAGTTTGCGTTTGAATGGTCAGTTTAGCCATACTCACAACACACCGTTTAATTGCGCCTG
Source organism: Dicranocentrus wangi (assembly GCA_036850665.1). NCBI lineage: Eukaryota > Metazoa > Arthropoda > Collembola > Entomobryomorpha > Entomobryidae > Dicranocentrus > Dicranocentrus wangi. The sequence continues at coordinate 6,190 of JAANSN010003306.1, read as the reverse complement.
ACATTTGTGTTAGTGTAAGTACGCATTTACAAGGAAAGTGGCAATTTTCAAGAAGTAAAGTCGATAGCATTTATTGCCCATTTCGACTTCGTGCACAGAAAGGTCCCAGGTGGTTCTGTCTGCAGCAGCCAGTGCACATAGGTAATACGATACGATACGAGAGACGTGAACCATATCCGGTTGTAGAAGTGGAGGGTTGGTAAAACTGCCATATAATCCGGAAATCTTTATGAGGTCCATTACCTTCCCTCATAATAGCTTTATCATACACAGTGCCACCCGTTTCGGTAAAATGTTTAGCTTAAAAAGTTCTCCCTGCTAAGCATGACTTTATTATCACAATTGTGAAGCGCGACTACTAGTCGTCTGTCTCTGACCTTGACCAAGAGACATGTGGAACGTGCTGAAGGGTAAAATGATTTTGTTAGTTTTTCCTCTGAAGCCTTGGGATTTGGGATACTGTTATCCATTCTCGAAGGTACATTTTATGTATGCGAAATTGAGACGCTTTACCTTGCCTTGCAAATTCAAGTTGGAGTTCCAAGTGGAAAATAGTGTAACTAAATTCGCCGTCCTGTGTTGCTCAATAAATCAGCAATTTCAATTAAAACAGGTAAATCCCTTCATACCTCTCCACTCTAATTTCTAGTAAAAGATCCTATGTTAACATAAAGTGAAACTGAGTTTGTTCGTTATAAAGTATACCTATTTATAAATGGAAGGTTTAGCACAGTTGCTAGTTGTGTTGTATTGTATGCATATTATTTAGCTATTCCCGTGAACGTGCCGTAAAAATGGGGAAAGTAAGAAGCAAGATTTAAGCTCCTCAAAGGAACCTCGGCAGATGTTACTGTCAAGTCAAATTAACACAGCGAAAATCGATTCGTCCAACAGCATGAGACGAGAAGTGAATGAACCAATGAACCGAGCCATGAATTCAATTCAATTTGGCAAACAAGGTCCAAGGTTCAATATGACACAAACATGAAAGCTACAAAGCTTGAAATGCAAGTACAATTCAATGTCACTGCCACTCAGTCAGTCTTTTACTTATGTACATCCATCTGTTCCAATTTATGGGCCTTTGTTATTCATAAATCTTTCTAACAAAAGTGAACAACAGAATGAATGGTCAATGATTTTCAAATAGAACTTTGTGGAAACTATATACAAACAATATTATAGAATATTATATTATTATACTATAGAGTAGAAATTGATAAGTTATTCACATCATAAATACACTGCGCAACTAAACTTATATTACAACCGATACATATTCATTTGATTTTATTAAATTTTCAGTGTAATGACTAAGCTAGTATACTATGACTAGTACTACTACTATGTGGTTGTAGGTTGTTTTATATTTAAAACATTTTGGCAATAAAAGTTGATAAAAATAGACCATTCTCATTCTCCGGTCGTAAATTAAGATTAGGTAGTATAAGATTATGCTTAAACAACAGTCAGACGAGCTAATACAAATATTCAACTTCAACGTCTCCAGTTATCATCAAAATCTGCTTTAGAACGTGAACCTTGAACCGGAACTTGACGGGGACGGGTAGTTGGCACGCTTATGGGAGTATCTAGGCAAATAGTCTCCAGCTCCCAAGTGGAGATAAGAATCAAATCTATTAGCAGGGTGTGGTTCATACCCAGCAAAAATACCAACCCCTCCCCTTGATGGTGGGCTACCGCTACCGCCTGCACGCCAATTAGATTCCGAATCCGCAAATGATTCCTGACTGAGGGTCGAGCGTGCTGTGGTCCAGGAACTAGTGGAAGTTGATGAGCGAGTCGAAGTTCCGCTACTGACGCTGTTTGATCGGTTTCTTTGAGGATAAGTAGAGGTAGGAGGAGGAAAGGGCTCGGACCTTCGAAACCCCTGACCCTTAAAGTCATTGATGAGTTCTTTTATAACCCTTTTCTTTTTTTCGGTTCCACCTGCATCCCGAAAAATACCGACGCCATTGAAAGATTCCAGCAAAACCTCTAGATTGCTAACCAGCTCAGGAATGTCCACGTTATAATTTCCAATGATATCCCAGTAGCCAGTAGTAATGATTTTCTTTAAAAACAATCCAATATTCAAAATCCAAACCATACAGTTTTAAAGTAGGTTGACCAAAACGACGAGTTTTACTTACCACCATGTAAGAGCGATTTTTAGGTGCCTTCATTGCTGCCTCGACCCACACATCGCATGCTTCAGCTTTCTTCGTGTCTTCTTCATCACTACCATCGGCCATTAGCCATAGTAGTAACCCTTTTGCCAGCATCATTCGCATAAAAGGAACGTTGTTAAAAACTTTGCTAGTTAAGCATTTATCTAACATTTCCAACATCACATCATGTCCAACATTTAATTTCTGTCCACATTTCAGGTAGTCCATAAGGCAAGGAAAGTTGTCTAAATCCTTGAGCGCTCTTGTGTAATATTCAAAAGCATTAACCAGTTGATTATTCTACAAAAAATAATTAAATACAATAGAACCATCTTATTTATAATATAATGCAATAGTTTACAGTAGATACATAATGGACATTCATACCAATGCAAAATACTTCCCAAACTTATGCAATACCATGGACGAATTCGGCCAACGCTCTTCACATTTTTTAAACATAATCAGCCCTTGTTTAGTATCCAAATTGGGGTAAAAGCCGTACGCGTAAATCTCGGCAATTCTTGTATGCGTCCAAGTATCATTAGGGTTTTCCTCCAATGACTTACTATAATAGTTAAACAATCAAAGAAACACTAATTAAGCAAAGGCCTTCGATTACTATAATCTAAATCTAATATTGGTTATTAACGAGACTTCGTTATTATTCGTTATAGTTTTTAGGATCACCTCATTAAATCAATAATTTCAGCTGCGAGTTCTTCCTTTCTTTCATCCGTTAGGAGGTCGCGGTGTCCTGCATATTTTTCATCAAGCATGCCAGCGTAACAGGTTTGGATTAGGCAGCAGTTAGGATCAAGTCGGAAAGCTGTTTCAATAGCTTCCTTTTCTTCATTTGAAGGTGTCCTACCTGGCATCGACTCCCTTCTTTGGAGACGTAATGCCTTATAGAGTATGCGATGCCAATCCGCGTGTAATGGATCCAGGACCACTGCCTAAGTGTATTTGTTCCACACAGTATTGGAGATATTAATTGGCATAATGAAAGGAAATTGGGATACCGTGAATCATATGGCTTAAATTAATATCTGATCTATTATACCTTCCTAAAGAGATCTATCTGCGTTTCCTGCAATCGCATCTGCTTCGCTACATACCCTTTGGCAATCACAATTACAGATTGGAATGCCTTATTTTCATCGTAGAAGGTGGCAACGGATTCCAGAACAGCCGGAGGAACTTCGATGTCCAAGACATTTGCATTTGCATCCTTTGCCATCATCAATTTAATTAGATGAAAGTTTGCCTGGATTAGGTAATTGTACGCTTGCACATGCTGTTCCCGCTCGGTCGTTAGCGTTTGCACAAATTCGACAGCACTTTCTATCCACTCCAAAGCCTTCTTAAAATCGTGAATATGTGCATACAAGCTCGCCAAGATTAACCGGTGACTTCGAATACATGGTGAAGCAACTAATTTCTCCGAAGCTTCGTACCACTCCAGTGTATCATCTATAATTAACTTGATTCGCTTCTGCTTTTGCTCGACACTGAGAAGAGGAGGCATGTACTCTTCAATCCATTTCACATGGCAGGTAAGCCGATGGTGCTGAGCTTGAGCACCTGTCCAAATAGGAACCTCGGGGAGTGCCGCTGCTGGTAGAGACCCCTCCATGTTGAATAATGACCGGCAGGAGGTGTCTGGAAAAAATAAAAAAGTAAAATCTTATGCTACCAAGAAGGTAAGATATTAGTCCGGTGATACTGACAACGTAGTGTTGTGACACACTCCAGCCAGCCAACAAAACAACAGTTGACTACAATCAATTATGATAAAGTAGAAATGTTCGTAAAATACAACACAGGTAAATAACAGGGGTCACCCATTTCATTACGTTTTTGACCATTGATTCAATTCAACAAAATTATGACGCTCGACCCCACCAAACACCTAGTCTGCCGTCCACCATTGAATTGTCCACAGATCCGTACAATATAAATAACAGGAGGGGTCACCCATTTCATTACGTTTTTGACCATTGATTCAATTCAACAAAATTATGACGCTCGACCCCACCAAACACCTAGTCTGCCGTCCACCATTGAATTGTCCACAGTTCCGTACAATAATATCCCCTCACTGCGAATTAACGCTTATCGAACTACTCGTTACATTTATAGATAAGCAACTAGTCCAAAACTGTCTGCTCAAATTGAAATGGAAACACTTCCAAAGACGTTCAGTTCAAATCAACGATCTTCTGCAGCCAGAGCCAAGAGCCAAGCCAACCAACTAAACTCAACAGATGAAACTGCTATACATACCTTGTTTTGGTTTCCGTATTTTTGCCACAGAGTAATCCTTGATTTTTGCAGCCCGACTGTAAACTTTAACCAAGTAAATCACGTTTCCTCGTAATAAATAATCCACAAAAAATGATTTTCCAAACTCCAGGATCCACCGGAACCTTGGTTTCCCAACCGGAGGACACGGACACGTTTCTGCTTGAGGGTTACTACGACCTGTCATACGACGCACTTTATCAACGACTGCTGCTGCTGCATCAGGAACAACAATGCCACTGGTCCTGGTCGTCAGCCCAGCACATTTCACGCTGCCCCAATCACAAATCCTATGTAAAACACTTGTCCAACTTGCGAGTCTGGAAAACAAGAGGCGAGGGCAGACATGGAATCCCCAGTATAGGAAACTTGTCATCATCAGGGACAGATATGCCATCAATTGTTTCCAAGAGTCAACTCCAAAACACTTATTACACTTACCACTTCTCAGACTCAGAAGAATAAGCTTCCTGTTATTAACCTGCCTTCCACTTCCATGTATACCTTTCATAACAGGAGTCATTCTGCCCTTTTTCCACTTTGAAGGCATGATGATACTTATACATGTATTACGATTTTAAGATTTTACGATACTTACGTTTACGTGATATCATCGGAATATACTACTAACTACTATATAGCTATCCACCGACCCCAGCCATATACGACCACCGAACCTAGCAAACCGTTGTAAATGCTACGTGAGCAATACCCATGTTAAGTTAAAAGTTCGTTAATACGAGTTCCTAAGTTTCAATCAATTTTAATTTGAATGAATACCAAGTAATAACCTTTGAGATCCTACCAAATGTCCCTAATTAATTATAAGAAAGGACTCGCTCGCTCGCTGCTGCTGCTGGAGCTATTTGCATTAACCCCCGACTTAAGTACATTACATATATGATTGATCTCTAATATATGTAAATTGCTTGTAAACTGCCTTTATCAAATGCATAATAGAAACTTTCTTTATTACAAAGTTTTGTAATACACAGTAGTAAGTAGTAAGTAGAGTCAAAGAAGATGGAATGATGCGTATAGGTATTAGGTAGGTATACGTCTCCTTTTGAAGGGATCTGCGTCAGTTGATAGCACAAGTGGATGTTGTGAATTGGAATGAGAACAAATGAAATTGAGTGAACATCTTAAGTTAAGTTAGGTTACTTACTCGAACTCTAGTCACAAGTCGCAGAACAGAAAAGTCATAGTGTCATCGTCATCATCATATATGTCATACTCATTTGATTTTGCTGGTTTGATTATTCTATAACGTGTAAAAAGTAATATTACAAAAGCCACGTTGAATAGAACTAGTGGAAGCATTTTTAGGCTTTTCTTTGTACGCTATTAGTACGTTGTTTAGGGTGGGGAGAGCGCGAGGGTATCTTCTGCCTCTGAATTCTGACTGTGAGACAGTTTTAGGCAGACGACGACGGGCAGTAAAAAGTGTTATTTGATCCTTGATGCGGATGCGGATACCTAATTACAAAATGGGTCATAAACCACTCAAAACTGCAGCTGCATGGAGCGAGCGACTGGGAGAACTCCTTATATATGCTGACTTTTCGAACGACTTCTATTTGTTGTACAATTGTACGTTCTTGCTTTAGTAGGTGTAGGTACGCGATACATGTATGTATCAACAAAGTCATAATCTCATTTAGAATGTAATGTTTATGTTACAATTTAATTTGTTTAGTATTGCATCCTCAAAT
>JAANSN010003305.1:0-17400 GCA_036850665.1 Dicranocentrus wangi | reverse complement strand
AAAAAAAATCCGAGCGAGATACTTATTACGAGTTATCATCCCTCCGTCCGTCGTATATAATGATATTGATTTACCTTGGAGGAGGATAAGGTGGAGGTAGAGGAGGCACGACGAGAGGAAATTGTTTTTTTTTCTCAACTATACTATACTAGTTTTGTTCTTAACAGTTTTCCTAAAAGAACAAAATGAGGGAGAGATTCACCAACACGAATCACGAGACAAAAAAAACAGGAGAAAATCGGCGGTGGAGTTATAAGAAGAAGAAGAGTCAAAGTTGGCGAGCCATATGTTGGACACGATCCTCATCATCTACTTCTTGATTCCGCTGACAGAGCAAAAGTGGCCGTGAGGGGTTGCTCGCTCGTCCCACACACCACATCATTGACACACGGGCAAAGGCTGAGCTCCTTTTTGTTAAGAATGAAGCAGTAATCTTTTTTTCTTTTTTTTTTAAAGTTTGGTGACGGATATGAAGCAACTTTCTCCGCTGCGTTTCCGAAAGTAAAAACAAGGGAGGGAGAAGAAAAGAAGGAAGATGAAGAAGGAGAAGAATTTGTTGGTTGGTGGCATATTGACAAGAGACAGAAGAGAGAGGCAAGTGGAAAGTGTGTCAGGCTTTTGAAGACGCGGGAGCTGAGGAGGGCTCTCCAAGTTTTGAGCTAATATGTTTGTTTACATGGATTCGGTGGACTGCTGGGATATGAGCAGATTTTTGCTAGATTTTTTTGAGGGGAAACAAACAACAAATGAATAATATTTTAATTTCATATATTCAAAACACCAACTGCTCTGGAGTGGTTGGACAAAAGTTTTTGGGATTTAATGAAATTGGGCGGAAGGTGGAGTGAGGAGGAGGAGTAGCAGACAGTCTGCTTCCGTATATCAACTTTCTTTCCTCTTCCTCTCTCATCCGCTCTCCAGTATTAAGAAAATATTTTAAGATGCAGAAAAGGAGCCGCGCGTATAATTCATGTATTTTATGTAAAGTTATTTAAAACGACAAGATTCGTAATTGGGAATGAAGGGCACATATAAGACAAAAGGGGTGGTGTTGGTGGTGGTGGTGTGCTGGGCTCTCAATTTATGAATGCTGACTTTTTGCTGACGCTGCGCTGCTGCTTCACGATCCCATAAATATATCCCGACATAATTCCCAGTTTGCCCGCAACTCTCAAGATTTTGGGGAATTAATTTGAGTAGATTGACAAGAAACGACAATAGATGTAACACCTAAAGGCAAAACCCTTAGCCCGACCGACTCCTTTTTATTATATATTTTTTTAGCGTAGAGAGAGCGTGTAGCAATCAGCGTTTCTAACCTCGCCCCATCACCACCACCACGAACCACCACCCACGCTCCAGCCTGGATTGCTACTTTGCCGGAGATGCATGGGAGATCAAAGCGAGGCTCACAAAATCTGATGAGAGATGAGAGATACGATGAGTGGTTGGGTAGTAGTGGGGAAAACAAAGCAAAATCCTCAACAGGACTTAAAAACAATGCCCACTCGTTTCCTCCCCGAAAAATCTCTCTACATGCTCCCATCTCCCAAGTTCCAACAACGTCCTCAAATCCTCCACCTCCACTACTTTTCTTCCATTTCATTCAACAATCCATTCTTTTCCACTCTCTTCTCTCCGTCCTCCTCCACCGTCTCTCTCTAGTGCCATTACCTTGCCTATTGTTTTTTGAGCTAGTGGGACCTCTCTCATCCTAGCTCGTCGTCGTGTCCTCTTCACAAAAACACTTCTTCCAACCGACCGCACCTTTTTGCCCACCATTAATGATGTCTTTTCCAAAAATATATATTCATCCTCCCTCCTGGTGGAACCCGCCCGTTTCCCGGGAAAGGGAAGAAGATCATTTACACAAACACACACGTCAAACCAGCCGCCACCGCCGGAGTTGCAGTAGTACAATAAGTAACGAACCAAATCAAAATCGAAGAAAGAGCTCTCTTCTTCTTCTTCTGCTCCATCCGTAACTGCACTCTCTCCACCTCCGCATCCGCATCATCCCTATTCACTAAAAGGAGGGTACGAAAGGAATAAAGCCTTTGAAAAGGATTTTCCTCTGACTTTGTTGAATTATATTTTCTCCTAATTTGCATTCTGAAGAATGCAGGAGGAAGAGAAGAGAGAGAAAGGTGATGCGGTGGTGTGGTGGTGCGCTTTCGGAAAGTGCATCATCATCATCATTCTCCTCCTCCTCCTCCGAACCGAGTTTTTGTGAAGTGAATGTTGTTGTGCATCCACCCAAACTCTTATTAATATGCTAAGCCCCTACTCAAACCTATTTAGTTGAGTTGAGCTCATTAATTCCTTTAAAACGCTTTAAGCCCCTCGCTCGTCTCCTTCTCCTCCATCAATGTTTTCTCCTGAAAACCGGCGGAATTCACTTTTCTACCTACCGTCCGTCCCGTCAATAGAAATTTCGAGGTATGTCCCTCGATCCGCTCAAGCAGCCTCAGCCTTTGTATGTCCTGCTTGTGCACACCACAGATATCAAAGGCCATTTCTAATTTTCTCATATCTTTCTCTGTTTTTAAGTGGGCACACACCCCTGAAGCAACACAATTCATGGTAAATGTATATATAAAAATTATTTTTATTCTATGATTTTTTCCACGGAAAAACCTCGCTCGCTCCCGGAAATAAAAATACACCCAACCTTTCACGCTTTTGAAGTCATTGAGCCATTAGCCAACAAGGGCGGCGGCTCCCTTTTCGTATATATCCACCCAATTTTTTCCCCAACACCCACTTTCCGGTTTATGTGTAATGCGAGTTAGTTTTTCAGGTCAATTTTTTCATCTAGTCAAATAGCTATGGATTTATTTTTTTGCTACCTCGTTCTCGTTCTCGCTTCTTCTATTAACGACCCAAAAATAACTTTGTTTTTTTGCTTTTTACAGGGAGCAATTACTTACACAAAGTTGGCAATAATTTTATGCATAATCTATTAGAGAATTAAAAAGGGCTATTGCTACACGGTTCGTGGCCCCGGTTTTATACTTCCTTGATTGGTGGTGGTGGTTTGGTTTGGTTGCGTGCAGCACGAAAACTTTTTTTTTCTTTTCGGAGGTTACACACACGGCGAGTCTTTCCTCCACCGCAGCATTATATTTCTCCTCTTGCTCCATGCTTACTCCTATCAGTATTAACTCCCATAAAGTTTAGGTTTTGCAGAGAGGGACTACTACTGGAGCATTTTCCAGATTAAAACATGGCTCCTTCCTTCTTCACTCCCTAAAATAACCCCCAAACCTGTCGTATATCTCAAAACTCGGGCTTTTAGTCTTTCAGCCCTTTTGCCTTGTTAGAAGCAAAACTCGGAAGCAAAAAAGATTACGGCTTCGGTTTTCACAATCTTGTATAACTCGTAGTCGTCCAAGCAGTCCACTTGTGGCCTAGTCGTGATTATTCACAACTTTATCGAGAGAGAGACTGAGAGAGTTAACTTAAGGTCAGACAAGTTCAAGTTGGGTTGTGCTGGATGTATGCTAGCTGCTTTTGAATAATCCTATTGGGGTTACTAATGTATCCCGAGTTCACATACAGTTTTTGTCCATATACTTATGCGCCTTCAGTGGATGAAACCTCGTATGGCTCAGCTCGCTATTTAACATGTTTTCCTTTTACTTTCTCAAATAATAATAATATGATGAAGATGATGATGATGACTCAGTTCCTCTGTCCGAACATATTTTATCAGCTATTCCAGTCTCGGGGAGAATGTTGTACTTGTACTATAAAGGTATAGAGGCATATGGATGGGCATGGGGAGCGAGTTTGAGAAGGAAAATCTGAATGCTCACGGCAGTGCGATACGAGGGAGAGAGAAAGCAAGTTTTCTTTTTTTATGTGGAAGGAAAGAAGGCTGTAAATGCATGCGGCTTCGTAATTGTATTGCAATACAGCCGGGCAGCAGGCAGCAAGCTACATACGAGTACGAGACGAGGAGCGGAGCGTCTACGCGAAATATACGAGCATAGTTGGAAATCCACAAAATTTTTACTTTATGGCAGCTTCATGGTTTATGCCTGGTCATAATATGTAAGTAAAAGTAAAAGTCGGTGCAGTGCGTGCAAACCCATGGGGTAGTAGATATATGGGAACATCGCCTCTGCTGCCGCGTCTCTGGACTGGCTGAGCTTCTTGCTTCTTTTGGCTATATACAAGATTCTGAATCAGCAAGCATCATCAGTTTTTTCTTTCCTTCCCTCTCTGTCCCTATCTCTCGTTCATTCATTCACGGTGCTCAAGAGAGTTGAGGAGAAGGAGAAGTTGAAGCGACTTGAGAAGAACAGAACCGAAGATGAAAAGAGAAGATGGGCTGAGTGTATAATCCAATACGAATACCTAACCAACGCGTCCGTCCATACACAGTTGTAATATAGGTATTAAGATTCTTATGGGTCATTTACATCCCTCCAAAAGTCTGCTCTGCTCCAGTCAGAGAATATTATACAGCTTTCTGATTCGGAGAGTAGAGTGAATCGGTCAGGAAACAAAATGAAAAACAGAAAGGGGCGCAGCAAAACCGTTGGTTCGTTCCTTCCCTTCTCAAAAGTTTTCTTATTACATGAAACTGATGAGAGGGAGCACATGTGAGAAACATGCTCATCAAAATTGTTAAGAGGGGAAAAAGGACGGATGTGGTGGCATCATGGTGGTAGTATGGTGGTGGTGGGTGACGTGATGGTGAAAAAACGGAAGCGGGTGGAGGGTCGGGTCTCAACTCAAAAGTCTCAATAGATTCCCATAAGATTCTTCTGAGAAGGGATGATGATGCCTCTTTGCATTTTCTCATCAAGTGTGCCGAGCCAACTTTTTCAGTCCGCGTCTCACATCAGTTTTTCATTGTACAAATCTTGTTCTCAAAATATACATGTGCCTCTCCTTCTTTTTTTGTTGATGATGATGATCGTTCTACTTTAAAGCTGATTTGTATCCAGAGGGGGGGGGGCGGCGGCGACGACGGCGAAGGCGATCACCACGCTGACTGACTTACAAGGAAAATTATTCGAAATGCATAATATGCATACGCCGAGCTGAACAAAAACAATAATTCCTTTTTTAACGCGACTCCGACTCTCTCCTTGACAAGAAAACCCAAAAAAGAGGAACGATGGTTATTATGGTAAATATATCAAGTCGGTATAAAGGAACAAACTTATGCTATGCCTCTTCCACATAACCACGGACAATGTATGATAATGAAGACAAGTGGAAAGAAAAACAAGAGTGAAGGCAGGCTGCAGCTCACTCTGACTCTCATTGAGACTTTGAGACGACATTACACGCAACACCGAACACAAAACTTTTTTTTGTTTGAATATTTTTCAATATGTTCAAATAAATTCAAGGGAAGCCGCAGCCGACACAACTCATTCTTGGTTTTTTAAAAACATATTATTATTCTCCTTTCAAGATTTGAAATTTTACAGAGTTCCCCACTTCCGTCAACTCTGTGAACATGTTGCATGGCATGACATATTATGGAGGCAAATTCCCTAGCGAAAAACCGTAACTAAAAAGGGAATCAAAGCGACAAACCTCCTCCAACTTTAGGAGTACATATAACATATATTATAGACTTGTGGTACAAACCATAATTTTTTTCTCCTCTTGTGCTGTTGTTGTTAATAATGCATCCCGACTCCATTAGCTATTCTCACGAACACACTTTGTCAAGTTTACTCACAAGAAGGAGCAACAATATAAAGAGCGTAGCGCAATAATGTATGCACACGGAACACTAATCGTATGTACTTCCACCAACTAACCTCTCCAAACTAATGTTTTATTTCGTCTTGGTTGTTTTTCCACCCTGAAAATCCTCAAGTATGAAAACAATGCTGGTTACTTACGTACGTTTACGTTCCGTTGTGTGCATGTGTGTGTGTACTACTACCGAAGTAAGTAGAATTATGTTATAAACTCATTTGGAACTCGAACCCACACACAAGTGGAATGTGCAATACTGCTGTTAAAGAAAGAGAGGCACGAGGCAAGGCGAAACCCATCAGTTGTTTACCCTTGAGTTAATAAAAAAAAAGTGGAAAGGGTCCCGTTTCGCTCCAGGTCTGAGCGTCTCCGTCGTCTCCACCGCACCGCTCCTTTTCCTTGTTCGCTTCGTGGCGATGGAATTAACTAGCTCTCTCTCTAATATCATAACCCTGACACTATATACGGAGGAGGAGGAAACTGTGTGGAGGTAAATAGGAAGTGCATTTTATTATATGGATTTTCCCATAATTTGAAAATTTGTTCTGTTCCGTAAATATATGAGCCAACTTTTCTTCCCTGTGATTCCTCTCATTCAAAACCGGCGACTTGCCTCCAAAAAGGTTGGAGCAACTGCAACAACAACAACACAATGGGAAGAGAGAAAAAAAGTTTTTTTTTGTATATTGCGGAGAAATACTTATATACGTCTTAAGTTGGTCTTGGGCTCACACACTTGGCTTCTTGTTATTGTGATGCGGCTGCAATTTACAACGCTTCGCATTCTTTATGACTGTGTGACTTGCGGAGTCCTACTACCTCGACCCCGCACCACCACGACCACTCCACCTCAAATTTATATATTCCAAGAAGGACTTTTAGAGCTTGCTTGCCAGAGAGAATCAAAGCGACTTGTTTTTTGTGTTTTTAACCTTTTGACGATAGTATGCATTATGCAGTCAGCTCGCATTATCCTTTCAGTAGTCAGCCTACCAAAGATCAAATAAGGTATTCACACACGCAGTTTATATGTATATAGGTATGAGTGCTTTTATACACAATAATATTCTTTTGCAAAACTTAACCAACCAACCACCGTTGATACTTACGAGTGCCTCTCCTCCGCAAGTATATATGGATGGAGGTGAGTGAGCGAGCTATGAATGCAAAACACGACAAACAACGCTTGGGGGTTCGGCCGTTGTTGTGGTTTGGTTTCTGTGACAAATCCAACAGAGGTTTTCTCCCCCCCCCATCCATGCTTTATGCTTCACAACTCCAACTCCAAAGTCACCTGCACCACCCCAAATCATATAATATATCCACTTTCCTATTGTGTCTCCGCTCAAGTTGACTTTTTGACCTCATCTTTAAATCACCACTGGCTGGCCCTCCATCCTCCTCCCCTCCATATTATCCATCTTGAGAGAAAACTTTAAGGAGTTTGTGTGGTCACAAAAGTTATTAGGTCTAATGGCACCCACCCCGTATATAACCTAAAACAAGAGGCTTAAAACACTTTTCCTCATCATCTTGATCTCCCCTTGAGGCGAACAAGTTTGAGTTTGAGTACCACGACGGCTAACTAGCTCCCTGTCTCTGCCTCTCACAACCTAACCTCGAGTGTCTGTAGTCGTCGTTGTGTGGAACACATGAACCGGTGTGTAATTAAAAGGTGGACTGACGTCACTTTCCCCAATTTACCCCCGTTTGATGTACCATAATATTATATATATCAACCGTCATCATCATCATGATTGGCGTACGGTACGGTATGGTATGCGGTACGCGGAGGTGGAAACGGAAACATGTAATCACAGGGAAAGTATACAAGTATCATGAAACAGGACAGGCTACAATAAAACCACCGCAAAATAATATATAACATTTGGTCTCCCTCCAAAATGGAGGGAGATGGTAAGTAAAAAATGGCAAAGGGTAGAGAAGAGAGAGAGATGAAAAATAAATGTTAATAAAAAAAATCCTTCCTACCCTTTTCTCTTTAATCTTTTCTAGTGTTCTCCTCTCTCCATTTGGCTCTAATGTGCCCTCAAGTGTGGCAATGTAATTAGATTTTTTTCTGGTGAAAACTAATAAACCCATTTTAGTCTCAATTTATCTTGAGATGCTCACAAAAAAAGTTTGGCAAATGCTAATAAATTCCCTCTCAAGGTCCACACAACCATATAAACAGTTAATCAAAATGGGGGGAGGGAAAAAAGTTTCGTCCGCTTACTTTTTTTTCTGTAACTGAAATATAATCTTTCTTATTTTTGATGATGGTAACCTCCAAAATATACTGTATGGACTAATGTAGCCTAGCCTATTCAGTATGAATGAAATGAGAGAAAAAGCGAAAAAAATATAGATATGTAATTTCTCAGTTGCTACACTTACCTTTCACCGCTGACAGTAAGCTCAAAAAGACGACGAGGAGGAAGATTATGGAGGAGGAAGCTCGTGTGAAACTATTCATCGGAGAAGTTGCTGATGGTGCTGGAGATGATGATGATGATGGTGATGACAAGGATGGTGAAAGGGATGAAGTCTTCTTTCTCCAGTTGAAATGAGATCGAATTTCTGTTACGGTGCTGCTGTTGGTGGAGGTGGTGGTGGTGGGGCCGGTAGGCTCATTGAAAATTATGAAATCCTCCGTCTCCTGCCCTCCCCGACATTTTATCCTCTCGCGGCTGCCAACCTCATCCATTTTCAGTGGGACGACGACGTGGGTCGCGGTTCGTGTCCGTACAGGATTAACTATTTCTGAGCTCCGCTACTACAGCTACCGCTCCCTTTGTAATAATAATAATAATTGTTAGTATTAGCTGTCAAAAGTTTGGAGGACTGAGCCGAGTGAACTTGTGTCATCTATGAGTGTAGAATAGTGGAGTAAGTGGTGGGGGTGGTGGTGGTGATGGTCTGGAGAAGAAGATGCAGGAGGAAATGAATCAGACTAGGCTCGGGGAATTGCTAAAGATAACGACGACGGAGATTTCGAAGAGAAGTAGGGATCAAGAGTTTTGGGGGTCCTTGCTCTCCTCTTGAAGGAATTTTTTCTTCTCCTTTCTGGTTGAGTGTGGGATCTTTGGTTTTCTTTTACTGTTTCGGGGCGTGATGGAAGATGATGGTGTGGAAGTTGGAAAAAGTCTAGCTAGACCAAAGTTTGAAGTAGTAGTTGGTGGTGTTCAAGGGCGCATGTCGGATTCCGAAGTGATTGGGGAAGCACCTGTGGGAAAACAAAAAAAAAGAGAATCAGATTAGTGTATTATGACATTTATACGCAAAATGGAAGGATTCAGCGTCGTTCTAAAAATAAATTTACTAACGAATGCTACTATAATCACAGATTGAATTTGCAACGTTTTTTCGTTTACATCCGTCCATTTTCGCATCGTTGGTTCTTTAAGGTTAGTGATTAATTTTCCATTATATCATATCCCATCCACAGACCTCAACAACTTTGTTTTCCTACCCAACAATAATTTGACAAGAAATTTTCAACCAACCATCTAACCTCTCTCTCTCTCTCATATGAAATAAATATCTTCTTTTTTCTACTCGACTCTCGAAACTGATGGTGGCGATGATATGATGATTACCAGAGCCGTCCTAACAATAGCCCTTTATGTCCGTAATAAAGCTCCGTGATGAGTGCAAATGAGATACTTAATGTGCTCATGTCTCTTTCTCACTGTTGCCACCGATGATGAATGCCCGCATTAAATTTAAATGCATGGGGATGATGACGGCAGCTGATGCTCAGCAGAAGAGAGAGGACCACATCCAGCTCCAATTCTCTATACATCGTATGAGCGGTGGTGGTGGTGGTGGTAGCGGATTGAATGCGGGATTTCCCCTAACATGCACACAACCTCTCCCTCCCGCTGTGGCCTTGAGACTATATCCGCACTACTACCACTTTTCCCAGCCCGATATCTGCGGTGTGGAGTCGAGGATGGGGAAAGCCATCAGAATTTATGAGTCCACCAAAAACGCTAAAAAATATGAGAGGAGGAGGAGGGGAAAAAAGTTTTCACTTAGCTGACCAATCTTCACCCTTAATAATGTGGGCATCATCATCGTCACCGTCGTCTCTTGGAGCGAGAGGAGAAAAAAAAACTTGTTCAACTGCGGTATAAAAACCCTCAAAAATGCCAACCCTTTCACCTTAGTCCAGATAAAACCACCCACTCCAACCAACTTTCTAATTGAGACATTCAACTCAAAAAATAAAAAAGAAATTCCTATCGCTCCCTCTTGAGAAAAAATAAGAAGGAATATATATACCTCCTCCCTCCCTTCCCTCCACTCTGATCACCCTCCACTTTTTTCCTTTAGTTGATGGCTCCCTGTTCTAGTAATGGGATTCTGATGGTGATGGCTGCTCCGAATTTTTGGAATGGACTAACTAAGTGGAACCCTTCTTCCCTTTTCCCAAAGTGAATTGTAACAGCTGGACTAATATTCGCTCACGAAACGACTCATCCAATCAAACAGTTCCTCAAATGGCTTCCAATTTAACTGCTCCTGCATTCATCATCATCAACCCAGTTCGAGCAAACGAACTGGAAAAGGCTGTGCCCATAAAATAAAAACGACTTTTGATTTGCGTCATAAAAAAGAAGGATCGGCGGTGGTTGAACTAGTGGAATAATCCAAATACATAGTTGTGACTGACTTAAGTTGTGTCGACATCGAGAATTCGAAAGTGAACTGGGAATAGACTCATTTCCAGCAACAACATCATCATCATTACAGGCTATCATTACAACTTTCTTAAAGAAATGAAGGTTTTACCGACCCGATCATCACAGTATCCCAAAGTGTAACTTAACTACTCCAAGTCGTTTTTGCTTGTGGATATCGTATCGCCACTGAAAGGCAAATTTTTACAAGAGTAATGGGTCGCTACCACGAGAGCCACATTAATCGATACCTGTGTGACAATCCCACAAAATCATTCTCATTCTTGAGAGCCTTTCCTTCCTTTTTCCAAAGGTCACAAGTACGGCGAGCGATAGGAAAAATCGAACATTTTGTGGTGACATGCAAGCAGCAGCAGCAGCAGCAAGTTGGCTCTTTTGAGACACATTTTGAGAAATCGATATTGTCCTGGGAAAGCAGGACAAAAATAAATGTTGAAAATGATGTATCTGATGCAGGAGAGAGAGTGAGGGAGAGAGTGCCATGCATTTTTAAGGTGTCTCCCATATATTCCGCCGGTAGTAGCAGGTTTACATCTTATATCCCAAAAATTGAGAGTTTTCGTGGGTAAAGAGAATTATGTAGTTTTTTTTTCGGGGAAAAAAGTTGGCCAAGCAAGGGAGTAACAACTGCATGCATATTTATATACGTGCTTGCTTTGGAGATAGCATGTCGTGACACTTGTTCGTGGTCACAAATTACCATACATTAGCTCCCTCCTTTTGCAGAGCGCGTATATAGCTGAGCTTTGGGGAAAAAGTTGAGCAATGCTTCGAGGTTCCATCCAGATCCAGATCCACAGTACCGGAAAAAAAGTCTTCTTCCAGCAGTCTCGTAAAAAAGTCTTTTTGCTTAACTGAAAAAGGAGAGAACCCCATTTTCCTGCAAGTTCAGCGGGAATTGATTGAGGAAAGACGGAGGAGATGACGTTCGAAATAGAACGAAAGTGTATAGAACAAGTGGCTTAATTTGCAAAAAAAAGTCCTCAGCTATAATCAACCTCGGGAAAAGAAGAAACTCATTTTTCAGTCTAAGAATATTTCACCACACACAATCATCATCAGTTTTGGAATAGAAGGGGGTAACAAAATTTTTTTTTTGCGATTTTTATTTGATTTAAGATTGATAGTACGTCACTACTCACTAGCTACCCAAAAAAGCCCACATGGGAGGAGGATATACCTTATATATGCAAAACTTGAGATGATTACATTTTTTTTACAAGGTTACCTTCACTCATGTCAGCCAACACAGCCCCGTCATAATTATTATATCGATCAATTTCCAGCAGCGCGAAAAAGTGATAGAAGAAGAAGAAGAAGAAACGAGAAAAGTTGAGAGAAATTGGGTTTTCCCGATTTTATCACTTTTTCAATAACTCTCTGGCTGTCGGAGCTAGCTGGAGACGGAGGGAAATGAATAAAAGTCAATAAAACAATTTTTAGTCAAGACATTCGTTCCCATTTCGCATAAAACATATATACCTGAATATATATCCATCTAACACATCACTCTCCGGATCTTAAGTTTTTTATATATGCTTTTTATATGCACCTCTATCCGATATAGAAAAAAGCCAACAGGAGGAGGACTATTATGGCCTTGTGTTCAAAAGTGTAATTGATTTTCCTTCACTTTCTTCTCCCCGTGTAATCCAACCAGAGGAGTTGGCAACTATTTAACTTGTTTATCAAATAATGAGGAGAAAATTGATTGTAATAAATTTAGCACTGAATTGAATATCCCCCCATCAATTTATTATTTTCGTGAGAGAAGGAGACAATCCCATTTAAATATTGTTAAAATGCCTATTTTGTGATGTTATTTGAGCATACATTTAGGTAGCCACTGGAAAAAATAATATATTTAAACAGCTCCTCTCAGCCCTAATGTCCATATCCTCTGAAGCTATGTGCATATATATTTTTCCAAGAACCCCACTCGTTTTTTTCTCCCAAGTTGATAGTTATGTCAAGTTAATGACGGGCAGCAGCGCTGCAAGAATGAGATAAGACGGAGGAAATGGAGGCAGACAAAACTGTTTACTTAAACAGGCAGGGCAGGAGGAGTAGACATAGTAGGTAATAGAAGTCCACACAGACAAATGAATTTTATGGGTTTTTCCTCTTCTCAGTGAAAAGCCCGCTCTAGTTGTCTCTCTCTCTCTCTCTCTCCTCGGTTGTGTATACGATTAAAAAACTCAAGTTATTCCCATTCTGGCTGGGCGCAAGCAAGCACACACGGGGTTTTGTTTTCTTTTCCATTGTTTTTCCCAGAAAAGGGAAAAGGGAAATTGGGAGGGAGTCAGTTAAAGAAAACAAGGGTCTCTCAACCCAGCCCAGCAGCCAGCCACTATTTAAATGACATGGAAGAAAAAAAAAGATTGGGGGTGAAAGATGTAGGGGAAATGACAAAGACTGAAAAAAAACCAACTGTTTTTGTGGGTTTTCACTTTCTGCAATGTTTTCTTTTCAGAGGAAGGAGGTCCGCCATATTTTGCATATGAATATGCCCTTACAAACATTATGGGAATACTGGAGGAAATACTATTGTGCAGATACGGTGGGTTCCACTATGGTATATGTATTTTTCCGCGAGTTTCGCAGAATTATTTGATAGGCCAGACAGTTGGATTGCAACACTAAATTTGATAATGGCTCAAGTCGGTCGGTCGGTCGGTCGGGTGGAAATTGATGTTAATTTGGATTAATTTGCAAGACTGTTGGGATGAGCACATGAGCCAAGAGTTTTTGAGCACCCGAAGGGAAACTTCTCATCGTAATTTGATAGTTATTTAATTATTGTTTATTCCTGTCAAAAGTGTACCAAAATTGAATCACGTTGCAGTACAACGGGCCAACAAATTACTTGTATAACTCGGGAAAAAAATGATGTGAAAATCATTAAATTATGACTAACATGGAGTCTGCTATGGCTGGATCGAACGCTACCCTACCCCTTCCCTTCCAACGTTCCAACTCACTCAGCTCAGCTAATGGCCCCGTGTGGTTAATCAAAAATTGCAAGTTTCGGGCGAATAATATGTCGGGCACGTTGCGTTGCTGTGAGTTGCTACCCCATGATGATGATGATGATGATGATGGTCGCCGTGTCAGAGACAATATACAGGATCAGCGGAACTCATTGTAGCGGAAGACAGGAGCAACATGGAATTTCATTAAATCCTCTCCACCAGTCCCACCATCACCACCACCACCATCCACATCCACCATCATCACCATCACCACCCTCCCCTGCAGTGAGTGTGTGCGAATAGACAGGATGAAGACTCCTTCCCGCCTGATCGGGAAACAATATAATATGTATGTATAACCTCTTCATTTCGTTTCTTCAGCCCTGGATATTTGGATTTTAATGACAGGATATACACGGAAACAATTAGACGTGTAATTCATTTTGATTTCGCATGAAATTCAATTCCAATGTCAGTAGAGAATTTCCACGAAGTGGATTATTCCATTTGAGTTGTGCGCTGCGCTCTGAGCTGAAAATAGTTAGTAAATCCAACTGGAATAAACCAAGTCATTAGTGAATGCCGCACTACACACTACAATACAATACTCGGATACATAATAACAAAATATAACCCAGAGCACTCGGATTAGTTTTCAAGAGAGAGAGAGAGGTTTCCCCCTCCGAGGTGGAATGGAAGGGATGGATGAAAATCCCTCCTCTTATTTGTTGTGGTTCATTAACCAATCATTGAATTTTCCCGGTGAGTAGGTATAGGAGAGGAGAGGGGGTCCAAAAGTTGCGGATAGAGAAATTGAGTAATATCCCATATCACTACTGCCCGTAGCAAAAAAAAATTTTTTTTGTTCAATAATAGAATCAACCTTAGACACCGAGACGGAACTCACCTTAGCTGAAGGTGGGTTCCACCGTGGAAAATCAATAAGGCAAGAAACGTTTCTAGACAAAAAAATGTATCGAGATAGGTATGCATGCACCCACCGGGGACTCACATCCAGCATACAAATTTTTTCTTACGCATTTTGTATATAATTGTGTAAACCTTTGGGACTCGCGCGCGAGTTTTTTTATATATACTAGTTGATATTTTATGCAGTTGTGGCAGTCAGTGCTGGAGGAAAAGTGACTGGAAGGCAACGACGCGGAGAGAGAGAGAGAAAGAGGGAAAGAAAGGGCGATTCAACAAAAGTTGTTATATATACGATACGAATAGGTAGGTATATATATTTTTTATTTGGCTAGTTGCATTTCACGAAATGGGGACCATTACAGACCATGTAAGTGTGTTCCTCTCGAGTGCGTCACAGTTGCCCGCTCTCGTGAGTTCCAGGGGACGACGACGACGATGGACACGTAATTTTCAATATTTCATGAGCCACACTCCAGGAGTGGTAGTAGTACAGCAGTATAGTAGTGCAATAACAAAGATGCAGTGGAAGAGATCCCAGTGGAGCTTAGCGAAGAAAAAAAAGAAATGGGTCCGTGGAACTATAACCATATTATTATTCCCTTTAGCTATCCTATACCTGACCCTCGCCTCCTCCTCTCTCTAGCTCGACGGGGAAGAGTGACGATGGACATGTTTGTAAACTGGCAGGACGGAAAAGGGTTATTTTCTTCCCTTCCCAGTTTCCTTTACGCACCACCAGCTTCTCTCCACCTTTCTTCCCCAAGAAAAAAATAACCCGTTGAAAGCCACTTGACAGACACGGGCTGCCTGGCTGCTGAGCCCGGCAGAGATGAAAAGGATTGTTGGGAGTTGAGGATATGGATGGAGGCATTAAAGGCTGCATAAATGTGTCTCATGTGGGCTTGTTAAACAATGGTGGTGCTGGAGGAGAAGGAAGAAGGTGGAATAGAGATGGCCTTAAGTTTACGGCTCTCTGGTGTCCGCCGCGAAGGCGACTAACTGACTAACCAGATCAGGGAGCACGAGAGAAGAACAAGCCGGAACACCGGGAAAAAAACCTTAGTGATATACCATTACACCATTACCGTACTATTTCAACTGCTGCACAAGTGATGTACAGTTGTATGTTCATCGGGTATAAGTATATATTCCCCGTTTTGCATCCAACACTGGAGCAGGAGGCGAGATGCAGGGTCCAGCCATGCAATCCCCATCACTTTCTCTCCTCACCGTGGAACACACAGACAATGAATTTTATGGCGACTAACTTCATCCCAGGAAAAAAAAAGAAACTCCTCCAGCCAAAACCAAGTAGCTACTAAAAAACCCCATTGAGAGGATCGCATATATATCGCATCGGTGGTGTGATATATAAAGAAAGAAAGGAAATGGTGGTGGATCAAACCATTGGAACCCACATATCCCTTTTTCTTCTCTTTCTTTCTTTTTGTTCAGCCACATTTAAAAATCAGAATAAGAGAATGAAGCAGCAGTACACCATGAGGTTCTTTCTTTTCTTGGAACCCATTGCAAACCCCGTTTTCAGCCTTTCTTTTTTGTACAAGAAGAAGGAGAAAAGGGTTTGAAAAAAGGAAAGTCATTGTCGGCTAAATGGCTATTGCACTCCTCCTTTGAATTCAATATTAACCAAGGACAAAGGAGGGGGAGGGAGTGGAAGTGAGAAGGAGGAAGAAGAAGAAAAAAAGTAATATGACACCTTTGCCTTTAATAGCGATACATAATACATATGATCATCTAGAGAGAGAGGAGAGAAACTCGTTTTTCCCGTAAAAAGTGCCTCGTTCTCCCTTTTTCCCTTCAAACCACTTTCCTCTGGAGGAAGGTTATACGGCGGTGGATTCGTGAGGGAGGCTGGAGGGAGGTGGTATCTGGTATCTATATGTATCGGTTGATGCTATAGTCGTGCGGTGGTGGAAAATGGGGAAAAAAGGAAATCAAGAAGAGGGAAGATAGAATTGAATATAAAAAGGGGCAACCAGGAAGAGAGGAGAGAGAGAGAAAGAGAGAAAAGTGTGGAGAGTAAAATGAAAAGTTTCAATTCAGCACGGATCCGCATCCACCGAGCTCGAGCTGAGGCTGGTGGACGACGCGACGGCATGGCATGACAGAATGAAAGCATTCCCCTTGAGATTTGGGAATGCGTGCGGAAGGCAGTCTCATTTGAATTCAGAGGAGGCGAGTTCCCTGCAACCAACTGCATTGCAATGGAAGCAATACGTTGATAATTTGTTTCAGTCAGAGAGAGCCAAAAGTCGAATCGAAGTCACGACGGAAAGGTCACTGTCACCACTAAAACGCTGAAAGTTTTTGGGATGGGATTACCAAAAAAGTTTAGCTGGAACTGGGAAAAAAGAAAAGGCATGAAAAGCAAACTGTTGAGTTGACATGTCACGCAATATCCTTGTATCATGTAATCAGTTTAAAAACTCATCAAAACGTAATTTTAGCAATTAGCTCTCAAGTGCCCTTGAAACTAAACACACCCGGGAAAAGGTACACACACGTGGGAATCAAGGTCATTTTGTTTTTGGCTGATTACAAAACACGTATATATAACGACCGGAAAATGTTTGTCAACTGAAAGTTGGTGGTTGCTGCCCGGCAGTGGTTTTATAAATCGCATCATTTCCTTTCCTCCACACCGTCAGCACAATCCTCTTCTATCCGCTCTTCTGGAACAAAATTAAAGCCAAAATAAGATTGACTCGTCCTCGACACACGCTCCTCCGCCAGCATTCTCATTCGAGACATTTTTCTCCTTCAGCTCTTCTCTTTTCCCCTTCTTTTCCACTTCCACTGCATTTCCCTTGACAAAGAAAAAGTTTATTTTTTGTCGAGATGCATATCATCATCAGAGTCCTCCAGTCTCACAGTCAACACGGGAATGAATGCTAAAAGCAAATACCGGCGCAATCCGAGGAAAAGCTCTAAAAAATGTCTCTAGTACACTATGCAAATGCAGTCAATGCAGTCCCAACACATCTCCCAACAGTTTCTTTCTCCCTCTCTCTCTCTCTCTTTTGATACAATTCCTTGGGCAT
>JAANSN010003304.1:0-19207 GCA_036850665.1 Dicranocentrus wangi | reverse complement strand
ACAAATGAAATGCTTTGTCATTCCCTGTAAACATTATTTTTTAAATATTTTTTTTTCAAGAAGATAGGGAGCATAACTAATTCGTCAAAGAAAACTGCCTCGTTTGCCAAAAAATTAAGCCCTATAAGAAAATAATTTGTTCTTGTTATTCTACCAGACGGGGGGATAGAATGGAAGCACTTCATGTGCAAAAAACATTTTTTTGTGAAAAGTGTCGAAGCGTAAGCACTCGGTGTAATCCGGCTGACAGGACAGTCTCATTTTTCAGCCCTTAGCAAAACAGACCATCCCATTGGATTTGCTATGATGATGCTATTATTTCCACGCGATGAAGTGATTTCATGTTCTGCTTCAAGTTGTATTTTTCTAGAATTACTGAACACATTTGGAGTCATACATTACACCGGAGTGTGTACAAATGTGCGACTTCTACTTCAGCTTTTTATCTTCCCAGTTTCATTTTTTATGCGATGTTATTGTTTCTGATGAAATGAGGATGGGCTTAGGCACCAAACGGGCAGGCGAATCACTCCATGTTTTGTAAGCAAAACGAGTTAGGAGCATGGCCGTGATGGTGTGATGTGTTGTGCAATGCGTACAAATGGTTACACTTTTTTGTCGACGTATTTCTTTTAGACAAGACAACCGATCTGCTAGGATGTGAAAATTTAATGGGGAAGTCACGGTAGTCACGAATACATGCTACCATATACGCATACTGTTAACAAGCTTCAGTTGGTTTTCTGTCATCTACCATATTTTTGCAATAAATACGGGAACTATTTAATGTAAGAAAAGTGGATTATATGTGTGAACAAATTTGTTAACGAGAACGGTAATATTATTTATGCTTAGCAGAAGATGTAGTATTTTTTATGCCGAGAACTTCCTTGCCTGCCTACATTTACTGAGAATGGCACGTTCGGCTAGAATTTGAATTCATACAATGAAATTTATTGGAAGGTTGAATAGACAAACTGCTTAAGGGAATAATATAGGGAAATTACGTCTCCGCGCAGAATCCCCTGGTTTTTTATGAATAAAAAGATCAGCTGCACATAATATTGTACATCTTTACGTGATGTGAATCCGGACATTAGATTTCATAACGGGCGTACACCATAATAGTAATAGTACAACTGTTTAAACAGTATTTATACAATGAAATCCGCTCGAGTGAGCAATATCCGATGATGAGATATGACAAGTTATTGAGAACATTTCTGCTATTGATATGATTCATTTATTCATCACATCACTATTATTATAACGATATGGTTGCTGGTGATGTAATTCTCAGTTGAGAGAGGTACGTACGTATGCCCTTACATATCCCGCTAATATATGGTATCAGAAGAGGCGTCTACACCCTCCTCGTTTTGATAAACACCTTTTGACAGCTCTACACGGTTTCCTTTTTTCGCTACCGGCTACAATCAAAAAGTTTTGTACTGAATCATTTTTATATATTTGTCGGTATCAATCACAGCGTTTTTGTTATATTTTCTAAAGAATTAACATCCAAATATTAGTATTACGTCGGCGAGACCAAATGCAAGTCTGCCAGTCTGCGGAACATGCCTTAACACACCTAAATGATTTTACACAAAAGACAGAGTTTGTTTTCTTTGTAATATACTATATGCATACACAAGGTGTATATTCAGTGAGCCTTTGTGATTCAGCGATAATACAAATACGAATATCGAACTCTTTCAGCTAACAAACATCCGCCGGGGTCGGTCACGGTGATAGTATTGCTTGTACACTACACGCTATCACGATAAACATAAAAATGTTTTAACTGAAAATTAGGTATGCATAATCCAAGTTATAACTTGCATTATCAGCTAAGATAGATATATACACAGGGAAAATGGGGGGACAAAATTTGTCAATTTTTAGCACAATGGTAAACATTTCATTTCTTTGCAGCATTAAAATACGTGAATTTGCATCAAAGTTTATACTGCAATATTTTACTAACTGTTAAGCTAAATTACACATTGTCTCCTGTGTCCTTTCCAACAAGACCGCATGCTCACGACGACTAATAAAATGAAAATTCTCTCTTCGCCCCTCGAAACCCACATCAAAGGATAATTACGAACACGTTGTAAAACATGAAAAGAACTCATTTGGAAAGTGACAAATTGAACATTTTGTAATTTTTGAGTGCCGACTTCAGTCAGAGTTTCCCTTCTGCGAGCACACTGCATTCAAAATTATATCCCTTTTTTGCCTATTCCTACCACAACTGGTGATATACACGTTCTTCTGTTACCATTTTGCTTTTTTCAAGTGTACCCGGCGGAGACAGATTACTTCTCATATTTTTACAAGACGACACAGTAGCATCTTCCCATCTCCCCATCTACTCGAGATCAGTACAATAACAAGCATTCATTTCTTCAGGGTGTGAAAGTGAAATGGTGTAAGAGAGAAGACCATGTTTAACCGCTCCTTATCGGTTTTGTCGGCACTTGTATAACACACTCTCTGTCGATATTTATTACGCACGGAAAATATTTTCGCTACAGGATGAGCTCTCCTCTCCGTTTTTCCCCATTCATTTTTACCAGCCCGAGAGAGTGTACCGTTTTGTAGGTAATATTGTTGTAATTTGTAATATTATTTGTGTAACAAGGGTTGGTCGGGTTTGGTTTACAGAGAGGTGCGTGAACAACTCTCTCTCATTTACTTTATTTCCGTAGTTGAACACCACCACCAGAAAAGGGAGCAGAGGTCACTCATTTATTCCTCTAATATTCATATTCAAGTTCAAAAAGTTGCAACAAACCGTGTCATTATTGCTCTCTCTGGTAGTGTAACACATGTATACACACACATATGCAGTCGCTCGTTATCCAAAAGTAATATTGTGAATGACGAAAAAACTGAAAATAGGTGGAACAGAAGAGATACTGATGTAAAAATATACATGAAATTCCCTTTTGTATACATTTGAGTAAGTAAATGATCACTGTGCTGAGCAAGAGCAACAAGATGAGAAAGGGGCTGGGATTTTAACAAAATGCGAGATGAGATACATACATACATTGCGATATTTGAATAGATTAGAAAACCTTTACCCATAGATGTAGGAATTGTAATATAGATGTCTTTGCCTTTACCTATATACCACACCTATTGCATGAAGGGACATGAAGGGTGGCTTGTTTGACGCATATTCTTTAGCCCGGAATACAACATTCCTTCAATTAGCTCACTTAATAAATGTGGCCGTTCACACTTTTCACACTGTTGACTGTGAAATAAAACAAGATAGAATCGCGTTTGTTCACTGGGGAAATTATGTACTTGTTCGGGAAAGTCGTGTACAACTAATTTCTTGGTTTAAGTGGGGAGCTACACACAAAACTAATTACATTTTTGAAAATTCTTCGACTACTACGAGCTAACTAGGAAGCACATCTGTTTGTCTTTCTCGGCCAAATGTTTTCCGAACTTCTTTCAAAACAGATATTTACACGGGAATACTCAACCATTGTCTATTTCGGAAAGATAACTTACTTCGAAGGATTTTACAATGAGTAATGTGCAAAGGGAAAACGTTAAAAAGTACAGAACGACGAGAAATTTTTATTCTGTATGCAGGACGCTCAATTCATAAACATAATACATACGTACCCACTCACTTATAACATTAACATTAACTCGAGATCTCGAGTTAACATTAACGATTTATAAATTGATTTTAGGAGCCCCTGATAGCCTTGATTGAATACTACTATCAGTGTTGTTTTTATGTTCTCTATTGACGCGTGAATTAGCTTGCAAAACACTGAATGCAGTCAAATGCCTAGCATCAGCATTCAGCATCTGAAATCTGAAAGAATAAATCTGAAAGTTGATTTAAGTTGAAACTGTATTTGATCAAGTAATAGCTTACCAAATCATATAGTATAATATTCAGTATATAGTATAGTTAGCTTATAGTATTTTCTATGAAATCCTCTAAAATATTGCATATGGTTTCCCATATTAAACAGTCCTTTTATACTATTAAGCATCACGTCGTTGTACCTCATCTTACAAAAACAAAGAGCTTAAAATCTCATACGAGGTATTTTATTATATAGTACTTTGTACTTTCTCACTTCGAAGGAGGTGAACAAGAAAGAAACACATGTTTTCATTGGCCACAGCCCAAATGCTATTCCACTTCACGAAACTCTTTAATCATGTGTCAAAGTCACATATGTACAGATGGAAGAAAAACGAAAAAAAAAATCATTTTACAGTAAGACTTCATTTTTCCATTCCTATTTTATTTTCCCGTGTGCAGCTGCTCCCTATCCCTTTGAGAAAAAGATGGATGTCTGAGAGTGTGCTCAAGAGTTGGAAAATTAAAAATGAAAACGAATTGAAGAAATGTTGATTTGTGTAGTTGAGCATATTGTATGGTGCGATATTTGTGGGTATATAGGTATAGGCTCATTCCGAACTTTTTTCAAACGTACACAATTTTTTTGGGAACGGTTACAAAGAGACATCATCGCGTGTTGCGTTTTTTTATTACGTTTAAACAATTTACAAAGTTGCACAAATATGTTTTCCTTAGGCTTTATAGACTGGAAATTATAGTGTGTTCGGAAGGCATGCGTCTCATTTGTCAAACAGAGATAAAGTACAGTACGTACGTACTACGTACACTCTCGACGCATGTAAATAGGGGACAACACGCATTTGAAACTGTTTCAGCCAGATGCAGTTGTTTTAAGGCATGTCGTGGTTTGAGAAAGGAGAGCAGAAAAAATGTTATATTTTTAGCATTCCTTCGTTGATAAAATAATGATAGTAGAGAAGTCATATTATTTGTTGCTGACAGACTATATAAGCTGCACAAGCTTTTCTCCCGAATAAACGTTGTTTTTTATCTGGGGAAGCCGTCAGCGGTATCAACAACATTTGGAAATGGATTTCTTGAGCTCACTACTACCTTTTTATATTTTCCAGTAAACAGTGATTCCACCCAACAACGCACTCACGATTGGCTAATACCAATTTTTAAATTCCCACTTTTTAATAAAAAAAATTGTTACATTACTCACGACTGGTGCAACTACCTAATGGTTTTTAGCAACAACTTTTTAAAAGTTAGTTCAGAACTCGGACGAAAGGAAAAGTACCCCGCCTTTGTAAAAGCAAAGCAATTATTTGTACACAACTTTCTCCTGTGACGGATTTACCAAATGAATGAGCTTATGTAATACGTAGAACCTTATTGAATCGGATCGGATAGGGTAGGACGAGTATATTAAACCATTAAATGTATTTTTGTGGGCGCATTTGGTGTAATATTATACATTACAAATCAGATCCTAATGTATATAAAAGGCTCGCATCTCGCGTCCCCTTTTCCTTCATTCACCCTGTGTGAATGTGAATAGGAAGGGTACGGATATTATGTGCTACTTATGTATTCATGGGACCCTAAAGAGATCCCAGCCCTCTTAAACATTTGCTCTGAGCGTCCTCATCACTTCATGCCTTAATGAATCCCAATGGAAAGCCCAAGTGGCTTAAATAATGATGATTCCTTCCAGTTTGACGTATACATTTCTTTCTCTTGGCGGATCATGACAATCATTCGGCTTTTATTCATTCATGGTTTTATATATACTAAGCAGTATGCTTATAAATATAAGGTTTTATTCGTTTTACTGTTTGATTACTTTTAGCCTCTTGTCAATTTGTAGATAGCTCGAAATCCACACTTTTCCACTTTGGTTCCGGGGGTGTATATAAAAAACACGCAAAAATGCAACATAAGCTCAAGAGTTTCAATTACACTTTGGGTTTCATTCTTCACTGATTTATTGCATTGTTTGATTAGGATGTTTTAACGTAATCAAATGAACAAGAGCATTTACATTTAAAGGCACCACGAATATATTCCACGCAAGCTGTGAGGTATTCCATTCTTAACGGGAGCTACAAGTTATCCAACTTCAGCATCCCAGTAGGACAGTATCGTGTTATTGAGTGTTTGCTGCATGACGAGATCTTGACAGGGAAGATTTTGACAGGGCTCAAAATAAAATCGACTGGATTAGTAAAACGAGCTGGTGGATAGAAACAGCTTGATTTTTTGAGACAGCTGTACACTAAACACGATAAGTATTTCCTCAACTTGTAGGCGGTGGAAATGGGGGGGGGTATTGTTTTAAGTCCTCGTATTGCTTTTACATAACTGTATACTATGCACGCTATAAAAGTGTGATATTTGTCTAAAATGTCATATACATAATAGTGGACAACGTTCATTCACATTTGCACAATAGAGTTTAACAATGCACACTTGAATTAAACGGAAAATGTTATAAAGCGTGACACAAACCCTTCATATTTCTTCATACAATAAGCGCATTCATTTTCTTCAAGTGCATAATATTATGGATATAGTTAAGCGTATAGGGGCAACATGGTAAACTATCTACAAATCCGGCTGGAGTCTGGAAATAACGGTAATTATCTGTATGTTATGTCTGTAAGCTAACGTTAGAATTTCGG
Source organism: Dicranocentrus wangi (assembly GCA_036850665.1). NCBI lineage: Eukaryota > Metazoa > Arthropoda > Collembola > Entomobryomorpha > Entomobryidae > Dicranocentrus > Dicranocentrus wangi. The sequence goes on along the minus strand of JAANSN010003304.1, from coordinate 12,670 downwards.
AACGACTGGGTCCCTTTGGTGTCAAGTGATCCTTAGGAAACCTCAAGGAAATGGGCTGAACCTTAAAAAGTGGAAAATACCGACAGTGCAGTGCCATAGTTTACCTCTGCCTTCTACAAACAAGGTCCAACACAACACACACAAGTTTATTGAAGAAATGACGAAACCTGAAAAAACTGTGTGGAGAAATACGATCCATAGTAAAAATAAGGCTGGTTTCTTTACTCTCATCATACCATTACTAATACTAAAATATATGCAAAGGCATTTGTTTTTGGAAAGACAGCTTAAGACAAAATCCCCGTAATGATAAAGATGATGATGATGATGACTTAACCAAAAAATGAGGACAAGACAAACCAGACGAAACGGAACCGATGATCGGCTGTTCCTTGTTAACTGTTTTTTCTTCGAATGCCGCCATGCAGTCTACTTAATCCTGGAGACTGAAAGGAGTCAGAGGAGGAAGCAGAACTTGGAAACAAAAACTCTGTTTATTTCTCTCCTTGTTAAATCCATTCAACGACTTGCTTTCATGAATATATGCCACCCATTTCATCTTTATCCCAGAAAAAACGAGGAAGTATCAACGATTCCCACTGATTTTGTTTTCTTAGGTCAAAAAATTCTGACTTGAAGTGACTCAACTGTTACCGTTTTCGTGTTTAACGACACTCTCTGCAAAATGTTTTCCTTTGAGAAGGCTCTTTGTAAAAATGCTTATCTTTGTTCTAATAATTGGGTATTTTTGTCTTGTGGAGATTTGAAAATTGAGACTGAGTAAGTGCTTATTAATGCCATTTCCGTTTTTTCCTTTTACGTATTATTGACTCGACTCCTGAAGTCCTGACTACTGTAATGGCTGCCTAACTAACTGACATGAGTTGAGTTAAAAATATATAAGCGATATATAATATATGTTCATTGCTTTTGAAAATTGACAAATAGCCGTAGCTTAATTTTTGAATGGTTAAATAATGTTCGTGGTTGCATGCCCCCTCTCATGTTTTCCTGAAAAACTCAAGCTTTGTACACTTTGCGGATGTACGTATACAATAGCTTGTTCACTTAAATACCAAACGCAAATACTGAGCTGTGCGCAGTACTTGAAAGAAACGTACATCAAATCATACAGTTTCAGTAATTCGATGAGCAAATTATTTGTGGATAGGATTTAAACTAGGCTACTGGGCACAATTCTCGTGTTCTGTACACTTTTTTACCACTATTGTTGTGCTTCTACTCCATAAGTTCGTATGCAATCTTTGCCCTCTTGGTCAAGTAATAAAAAAGCATGGAGGGTTCAAAGTTGGTTGCCGGATTTACAAGGGCTCTTTCCAAAAGGCTTTTTATCTGAAGCTGACGATCGCCTCTGCAAGAATTTAGAAGAGGATTGCAATACAAAAAACCGAATACATTTCATTAGCAAAGGTACACGATACACGACACAGAGTGACTGGGTTTACAGGACTGATTTTGTTTGATGATGTGACGTCGACGGCGACGTCGTCGACGTGTATGGAAAGCATGCATGTAATGTGTGCATTTTCCATAGTCTACCTACACTCCGTTGAAATGAGTCCCTTAATGTTGAATCTTCGTGACTACGTCCACTGTATGGTAATATTTTTAGTAGAAACGATTACAACGATGATTATTATCGTGATCTCTCCCTTTTCCGCATTAAGTATCCTTTCTATTCTAGTTTTCAAGGATTTGTCCATTTTGTGTAGTTTACTACTTGCTTTTCCCTTCTGAATACTGTTTTTTGAACTTGTTAAGTTTACTCTATATATTATGCTTCAGTTGAATGGACTCCTGCTGCTAAGATTATGTGTCAACATTTTACACAAAGTATAAATACATTGTATTACGCAGAACAATACACAACTTTCCGCAATTTCCTATCCGCATTTGAGTCTTATGAAAGCACCCCACTCACCACAGAATTTTCCTGTCTGAACACAATAAAAAAAGGAATCGTTGAAAATTGAAAAGAAGACAAGTACATAAACCGACGAGATTTTTAAACAACTACCTATATGAATCACACGGTTCCATAAATGTAAAACATAAAAGCTTCGCAGTTACATTTTAACAATTTTGAGCTGTATAGTTAGTTACTGTTGTTCCGGAGCACAGGGTTTCCGAAATTCGTCGAGGCTTGGCTTCATAATTGCACCACAGTCGCACCACCACTTAACATCATATAAATTTTTAGTATATATTAAATTAACCGGCACAATTAATTTGAGTATCCTCAAAATTAAAATGGACTTTATCCCGAACATCATCAGAACCTCCTAAACTTCTCACGATCAGATTGAGATTCAGAAAGTTCTTAGAATATTAGTTGACGAACTTAGAGGATAAGTTTTCTCATTTAGGTGTAGGTAGATGTAGATAGAATCGGCAAATGAAAAGAAAAAGAAATATAATAAGTCTTCGTCAACAATATGTACTCCTTATCAGCCATATTTTTCGAAATGGAAATGTTTGCAACCATATTTACTCTACAATGCCCTGTCGACAGCCCAAGGATAAACACGCTCACTTTTGGTTCTGCTCATTTCGATAAAATCCACTACCTTGTTTTTCGTTGTTGCAAAACTGCCTCAAGTCAGAGAAAACGAGGGCGGAACGCAACTTGTCTAACGGGAATACGCTGCTATTTTAACTATTTTTTCATCGCAATCTTCATCCCTCAGTATTATGATCCCCGTCTCATAATGTGTATATATAGAAATGTACTTTTCTCTCTCCGCTCCCTCTGCATATTGTTGTTTACTCCCACGACTCCCGAGTCTGTGTACAAAGGAAATGACAAACTTTTTATTTGTTTGCACTTCTCAGGAAAAGAAAAGTTGTTAGTAATTTTCCAACATAAGAATGATATTTAGAGAGTAAGGGATTTCCAAAAGTTTTCCCCTTTTTTCTACAAACTGTATATCCTGAGTAGGTGGAGAAAGTAAAGAACCTTAAGGGCAAGTGACATTAAACTAGTAGAACAAAGGGAGTAAACCCCATATTGTTGATTGGACTCGCATATCATGTTCCTTTGCTCTACTACTGCTGCTGTGATGATGATGAAAAAAGTATATAAACTGTTCAGAAATAACCACGTTATATCTCATCATCTCCTGTCACTTCATAAAATTCGAAAAACCCAAGTGGAACACAACCTGAAAAACTTTCCGTAGCCAATAAAACAATGCTTTCGATGTTGTTTTTGTGGCTTCAGGCGTGCATCAAGTGCTCAGCTCACTACGTACGTTGAGTAACCCTTTTTTACCTTCAGCTGAAAGTGGAAGTTTGGAGTGCACGGATGAAAGTTACTCTACATACAACGCAGCAGTGCAAATACACCGATCAACAAACAAAATCCAAGTATCCATTTACGCTTCAGCTGCGTTTGCGTTTGTCCCTGTCATTTGATATCTATCTCTTGCGACTCTCAAATCATAATGTGACAAATTCGATGAAGCTTCAAAAGTAAAAGTCTTTTATTCATTCGTATTCACACAGTTGACAGGGCATGCTACTCTTTCAATGAAAGTTTGCAAGGGTTGGTTCGTCGTTTACACACACGGTAAGCAAAAGCACACGCACCACGGATGTGGTAAATGTACACATGCAACGAGAAACGAGATGAGCTGGATGGAGCTCACTACGACTGAATGTATGTATACACACGGTTGTTTAAATACGTGTTTAACGTGTCATATATGTATACAGTGAGAAGAGGAGAAAACAGATTTCTAAATCAAATCAACAGCCTTAGGCAAAAAGATCGGGGAAGGGGATGGATGAGATGATAGTGCTTCCCTAGTGTTGACTCTCTTCCAAAATGACACTTTTGACATCCGATTTGTGGGATAATAAGAGGAAAAAGAAAATTGTCAACACTAAACTCATTTCGGTTCAGGGAGATTGATTCTACTATATTCGTCGGTGCTGTGTCGAACAGGAATAAAACGATTGACTGATTTTATTATGGCAAAGAGAGCTAGTCATTCGAGAAGACAAAGTAAATGAATGTGAAATCTGAAATCTCTTTGGCACATAATTTTATTTTACTTAGGTGTGTGGTTATACTTTTAAATGCATAACTTCAAAACACTTTGAAATCCTAGGGAAAATGAACTACTTTAAATGTCGGCGAATATTTATTTGAAATGGATATGCTATGAAAAATACTTTACATTTCATCCTTCTCGTTAGGTATTCAGGGTTCGGTTGGTGGAAAATTCTCCCTGTAGTAAGACCACCTTTTGCCTTCTACTCCATTCCGCTTCCACCGTACTACTAACAAATGCAAGAGTTGTTTTCGGAACAAGAAAGATCCATTATCAGTTTTGAGGACAAGTTGTTTACTCCAACCACCATCATCGTCATCGCGGCTGTATCACGAAATCTCCCACAGTTTTTACATTTCCCAGGACAAAAGTAACAGTTAGTATAGAAGCCTCCATGATTCCAGAAAACACTGTTCAGTCTAGCAGTAAAATAGTAGAAATAGCGAAGGAAAACAAGACAACAGACGGTGAAGTGTAGAGTTTCTTTCCACCACCACCACCACCGTAAACTCTACAAAAAGTGCCAAAGGGGGGTGGATAGTATGATATTCTAGAATAAGGTTGGGTATCAAACTTGCCAAAATGTATTTCTTACGAGCAGAATAATTTACAAACTTTGAGCTCGACAAGAGAACACTTTTCCCACACTCATGTGTGTTTAACCAAGGGAAATGTACATACCTACCTATATATATGCCTGGCCCGATGTCTCCTACGTCGCAACGGACAAGTGAATCAGGCAGGCAGGGTGCAGGCTAGTTCAGACCCTTCAATATTGCGGTGCAAATACAGAGTTGCGTCAAGAAGGGGGATAAAATTAGCAAGACTCTTTGATAAAATTAAAATATATAACCCGAACTGAACAAATACTACGCAGATAAACAAGTGATGTCTAGGAGAGTGGTGATATTATGAGATCGGAGAAGCTATTGTATTACGATGCCCCGAAAATTTAACAAGATGCCTGACTCAATAACTGAAAAGAATAGAGATATAAAGTAAAAGAGCAAACTATATCTATGTGTCAGGATATTTTCGCTTTCGTATTCGTACACACGTCGATTTCTATTGTATTACGATGCCCCGAAAATTTAACAAGATACCTGACTCAATAACTGAAAAGAATAGAGATATAAAGTAAAAGAGCAAACTATATCTATGTGTCAGGATATTTTCGCTTTCGTATTCGTACACACGTCGATTCAGTTTATTCTGTCTTTTTTAAAGATATTTGACTCAACCGCATCAAACATAATACGGCATTTTCTCTAAATGTAGTACCAGTACCTAAATTAGTAGTTTACGTCGATGCTTTTTTTATCAGTTTTTCTCGTGGGGCCATACGTCTGTTTCAACATTTCACTTTTTGATATACATATTAATTGTGTCTTCTTGATACATTATTAACTAGTTGTAAATGATAGATTCACACTATGAACAATCCAAGAAAAGTATTTTCATCATTCGGGTACTAGATGTTCGGGTATTTGTACAATATTGTTAAACATGCTTATTAGATGTATTTAAAACAATTAAATTATATTCTAAATTCTTCTTATCCAAAAATATCGTGGTTTGAATTATTGCGATTCGTGCTACTCTAATAAAATAAAATATACTTACTTACATTCAAAAAAATTCCCACGCGGCTTCATGAAAATGAAACGAAACACCAAAATATTTAAAATATGTTCAAAGGAAATACCTTGCATCTCTAATAGATTTTATGTTACGAATTACAAAGGGATTTCCACTTTTCTTTGTTTTATGAGCGAAGCATTGACGATTGAAATAGTTCTTGCGTCAAAATTACAGTTATCCACATTTACAGATAGGTATTTTACATTTCACAAAATAAAATAGCGCTTTATTTAGGCACGTTGTTTGGTAGTTTTACGACCGAAGAAATATTCACTTTAGAGATATAATTATAGCTCAAACTAAACAGGAATATAACCGACAACGAAGAAATGTTATCCATTTAATATTGAAGTGAATGAAGGTAGGATTTCCGATACTTGTAAGTTGGTTTTTAAGTTCGTAAATAGTATGACGTAGCTATTCACTGTTCAACAGTGTCTTAAATCTCAAAATTGTCCCTTTCACATTTTACAAAAATTTTACACAATGAAAAACCACATCTTAATTATGCTACCGCTGTAGTTCAATACGTAACTATTTACTGACGGGGTTCATTTCGTTGAGTTCACAGCCACGATGCCGGGGGTTGTTGAACTTGTACCGGCCTTGGCGAAATACTTCTTCACAAAATTTTCAACTTCCGGTTTTGCTGAAATCAACAAGCAAAAATGAAAAGTTTCTGTAACTGGATTATTTTATCAGTATATTCAATCTAGCGCAACGTATTTTTTAATAAAATTGACATACTTCGTAGTCCCCGTTTAATGGCCTGATGCGAGAAGTCGCGAGCCAGGATTTTGAATTTATCCTTAGACTCAATCTTTTTGCTTTTAAAATAAGGCATTAAGAAGCCTATCACAATGTCAGCCATTTCTTGTTTCCCAATGGCTTTACCACTTTGCGACGAAGAGGAAGACATAGACTTTATATCATCACCATTGCTGCTTCTACCTGACTGGGAACTATCTGAACTTCGCTTTCCTTTCTCTTTTTCTGTGGTTGGTTTTTTATCTACTTTTACACTTTTCTCCACAGTGGGCTTCTTAACAGACTTAACGGAATCGATTTTATCATTAAACGATTTTCTACTTTCACTAATGGTCCTCTCGGAGTCATTGGCCTTGTCCTTTGGTTTTCTGTCATGGCTTCCAGCCAAACCACTTTTATCCTTGTCCTTGATTGCTGATTTTTGTTCTTTTGAATTCCCAAATAAGTCATCCATCAGTCCATCCGAGGATCTTTTGTGAGGGGATTTGGACTGAACTTTTTCTTTGCTCACATGATTGTTGTGAACACCCTGATGGTTATCGAACTTTGGTTCACTAGCAGAATCTATTTTTTTCACAGTTTTGGGTTTGGGTTCATCTGAATTATCAGTGGAAACTTTCGAATCATCGTCTCTGCTTCTCTTTCTCGATCCACTTTGCGCACTTTCATTGCCATTATCTTTTGAATTTACCAGCCTTGCCTTGTCATTCCTTGAATTTGAGTTTTGCTGTGGTGCTGCTACACTAACATGTTCAGTCTTAATTGCTGATTCTCCATCAAGTCCTGCTTTGATTTGAGCATGCCTGCGTTGATTGTAGTCTTCGTCAGAACTGGGCGAACTGTACATCTCTATGATTTCCGTCTCTGCGTCGGTGTTGTCCACTTTACTGCTTTCACCGCTACTTGCATTGTCCATTTCATTATTTTCGCCCATTGTTTTTGAGATCGGTTGATAGAACTCGCCAAGGGTTTGCTGCCTTGAAGGCGATCGTTTTCTCTTAAAACTGAATCGTTTATTAGATGAAGTCTGAGAAGATTGCGGAGTAGATGTTCCCGAAGCAGACCCACGAGATGATAAGCCACTATCTTCGATTGAGTCAGTATCAATGTTCAAGAGCTGAGAATTCAGGCTATCATCAAAAAGATCTCGTTTAGCTGACGACACAACAGGGGAAGCGTTATTGGATTTGATCGCTCGCTCAAAATTTATAATGCTTTCTGTTAGCGTTTCAGTTTCCGTATCTTTACGAATCTTTTGTGTCTGTTAATAACACAATTAAAGTTTTAAATACAAAACATGATGGTGACAATATAAATGCATACATATATTACATCATTCAGAAGTAACAAAGGTAGGGTTATGTCAATGTTAACTTACAAGTAAAGCCATCCCTCGTCTGTACATGGTTGAAACAGTTTTGGTTGTGAAAATTGAGTACTCTAGCTCCACTGCACAATCTAAAATATCTGAGTTGCTCATATATTTGCTGACAGTGTCTCCTGCTAACTCTTTAGTCTTTTCGTAATTCTTTTGCAATAGATCCATTAATAAATTTAAATTCAGTTCACGCGCCGCAATTGTGAGACCGGATATTTTAGTAGTTGTTGCTCCTGCAGCTCGTACTCTGGCTTTGTCTAGCAGTTCCTTTTCAACTAAACTGGATGCAGTAACAAAACCATCCTCGGTTGATCCCCTTCTCATGGCAAATTGCTTTTGAATGAAACTTAAATCTGATTTCGCTTTCTTCCCACCACTATCATCTGACCCGTCATATTCGTTAGTTTCATTTTTAGCACCAGCTCTTCCACCTCCGTACAAGTCTTCATCAACACCGTTTACATTTAAAGCGGATATTTGCATTTGTCTACGAAGAACTTCTTGGTATTCGAATTTTTGTATCATGTCATCAACTAATTTAGCGTTACTGCAGACATCACACATCGGGCCACAATTTTCGATTCTTTTATCGCCAAAGTAGGTCGCAAAATAGTTGTGACGACAAACACACTGCTCAGAATACTTTATCATTGCATGAAAACTTTCCAATGCAGCTTTTACTTGTGTTTCAGTTTTTGATTTGGCACCGTCCTGCTTTATAAGATACGCTACCGCGTCCCGTTCTCCCTTGGAATAATAAATGCGACAAAAGGATTTTTTACCGTCCCTGCCTGCTCGACCGGATTCCTGGTAATAACCAGCTACGCTTTGGGGTGGAGACCAATGCGCAACGAATCTTTGGGAATAAATGAAATCCAAATCCATTACGCATACCATATATTTAAATACCATAGCGTAAAAACTGAAAGATAATCTACTAATTACTTACCGTACTGAACCTTTGTCCACACCCATCCCAAAACTAACCGTGGCTGTTATTACCGGCACTTCGCCTTTCATCCAGGCTTCTTGAACCAGCTCACGTTCACTTCCTTTTAAGCCTATACATATTCCCAAACAAAAAATGTAACGGCGGCAGGTAGACAGTTAGGTCGTCGTTATTACTTCGCTGTAAGGCTTACTGCGAGCTTATTCATTAGTGATTCCGCGTTCTTATTGTATATCTTGAAAACTAACCTGCATGATAAGCCTTTGTTGGTAAACCCTTTTTAGTTAAAACCTCAGCAACGTCGACAGTCATTTCCCTAGTCCTACAGTATACTATCCCACAGCTTCTATCACTCTGAGTTTAAATAATTCACATATGTTAATAAAAATTCCTAAGAACAGTACTAATGCGAGAAAAATTATGTTCGTATATACCTTATTAACATCCTCCCATCCTTGACCCAGACTGTTAACACAGAACTCCAGTAAATGCTTGTATGGGTCATCGAGTAGTTCTTTAAAATGAATATCGTAATATAAATTGGAACGGAAACAGGGATTTTTAAATGTCAACGGTTTCTTCATTTTAAGTTGAACTAAAATATCGTCCACCACCTTGACAAAATAAATTAAATAAATCCATACAGACATATAAGATACATAGATAACATTTTACACTTTCTAATACGTCCGTTCATTCTACTTCTACGTGATGCAATAGTACCTTCGCACTAGCTGTCGCTGTTAATGCAATCCACGGAACTCCAGGATAAAGTACTTTAATATCGCCCAGTTTAAGATAATCATGTCGAAAGTCGTGTCCCCATTGACTAACACAGTGAGCCTAAGAAGAGTATGCGAGTGATATTTATTTATATGTAAAAAGCTTGGTATATTTTTTGCTTTACATAATTGGTCTACTTTTTTACCTCGTCCACAACGAAGTAAGAAATTTTTCCATGATCAATAAAGGTCTTCAATACACTCTGATAAACAATAGTGAGAAAAGTGAAGTTTCTAACGACGGAAAAAGAAAAACTCATCTCTCGATAACTTTAAATTAAGCATATATACCCTAAACTTGTCCGTAGCAGCCTGTTCTGGTGTTATATAAAGTAATTTAGTCTCGGGACGTCACGCACATCAAATCCGTGAGAATGATTTTCCTGTCTGTTTGACTAGTTTTTGAATTAATAGTTTCCGCACGAATTTTTAATTTCTTAAGATGCTCAATTTGATCCTGTCAATGTCACAATCAGATTTCGGTATTATGTCTCTCAAATTCAACTACATAGACTTTACATAAAAGATTCAGTACTTGAAAACTTTAAAAACACAAACCTGAATCAGTGCCAGTTAATGGCGTGAAAACAATTGCAAACATTCGATCTTTGAGAACCGCTGGAAATTGGTAAATAAGGGATTTTCCACTTCCAGTGGGCATTGACACAAAAATGTCATTTTGTCCTACATTAACACAAAAGTAAGCAAAGTATTATCATATTTCATATCAAGCAGTGAGAAAGTTAGCTGGTTTCAGTGGTTTCTTACCTTGCACAGCTGCCTCGATAGCTTGCCGTTGCAATTCAGACCTAAAATCTGAATGCTTAAAATGCTGTTTTAGTTTCGGAACAAGATGTGGAAATTTCCACTTTTTATCTTCTGGCCCAGGTTCATCTCGTGATGTACGTATTTTTATGGGAAGCATGGCGGTTTTCTAAATATTACGTCACTGCACTGAAATTATAAATAAAAAAATGAGCTAAAGAACTGTCAGTTGTCCAGTGCCACCTGTTCCTCAGATTTCACTGGTCTTCCAACATTAACAGTTCCGACACAATGTCACCAATAATATTCTCCGACGGTTCTTACCTTCTTTCTGTCTGTAATAGGTGCCCCACTTGTGCTGCGCTGGCTAGACCCAAATTCTGAGCGCACTCTCTGATAACGGTGGTGGAATAATTGATTGGTATTAAAATGATAATAATACCTCCTATCCGTGTTACAAATCGGGCTAATTGGAAATCAGGAGAGGTTGATGAGTGGAAGACAATGTACACCTGTAATTGTAACAATAACATCACAAACAAGTTTATAAGGTCCTTGATCACAACGTACCGTATAGGTTACACTAAAGTTTTCGACAAAGTAATTAGCTGTAAATTATTCTAAGGTTGAAGGTCACATACAACATTGCGATATGGAGACAGGTTCTCACATTTCCATCCTCCTGACAGCGTTGTCCGCGTGTCGACCTTTGTCACTTACTATTCTAACAACAGTGGAAAAGTGGAAATTGAAAGTGAAGTTGGAAGTGGATGGTTTCATTGAGCTTTGCTACGTTAATTATATCACGTAAGACATTTAATATGCGACATGAAACAAAGTGTCATACCGCATTTGCACCTGCACCTCACTGGACTCACTGACTGGATACTTTATTCAGCGCCCTGGAGAAACAGCTGATGACAGATTTGTAGATTGTGTTTGTACACCAAACAAGGACAACAAAGGAGTCAGCGTCAGCTCATATATGGACACCGACAATACTCCCAAAATACTTGTGTTTACACTAACTCCCTCCAAATGAATCAAAAGTAAATACTGCTGAGATGAATGACCATGATGAGTGGACTCGGTCTGCCGCCACTAATTATAGAACCCAAAAATTCCCTACTGTCACCTGTTGTTTCTTGACTTGTTTAGTATTACACAGGTATATTATGTAAATGAGCATCATCACCCGCAAAACTGCACCGGAACGAGAACATGAGTGCAAATTTACCAATAAAAATTATCAATATAATATGGAACTCTGAAACTCTGACTGATTGAAGGGTCTCTCCTCCTCCGATTTGGAAAGGAACATACCTATAAATATTCACGAAATCCCCAAACCCATCTTATCTTTACAAACTTGGTTATCTTCCTCGCAAAAAGGAAGCTGGTTCAAGGTGATCCTGATATATTCTGATTAAATTTTCCTTTTGATCACGACGATCCGATCACACTACATTTTCCCAAGTGTGTGTCTTTAAGCTCCTTCTCTCTACTTCTCCATCTGCCTATTATATTATTCTAAAAACATTATTATTACACTACATTGCATCTGGGTTTTTATGTATATGCTCGCTGGCTCTCTGGGGAATAAGATCACTTGAGGTTTAGAGATAGGTTTGCATACAAATACAGTTTACCAACCACAACCATATATAAACAGGGACAACATTTGCAAATGCAAATCACATTTTTTCCAATTTTTTGTAGAATACCTATAATACGATGCGATGATGATGATGATTTGATGATGTATGGTATTCATCTCATCGTTCTTACCTTACCATCAGGATCTGGCTCTGCTCATACTTATGTATCAATATGTATGGTTTGTAGGGAATGAACGTGATTTGATGTCTTGAAGTGCCGCCTTCCAGACTTCTCATATTTCTCATTTTCTATTCAGCAGGATGTTGTGTGTTGGGTGCTGTGCTGTGATGTGTAAACGTGTAAAACTGCAAAACTGCTGTGTGAGAGTAATGTATTTTGCGTCGAGACGGTATTACCTTTAGTAAAGTTATACACAGACAAAGTTGTAAAGGTCCAACCAATGTACACTATGGACCACACAAAATGCACAAGATTCGGGATCTTTTGAACATTTTACCAAAACGCATGTAGTTCAGCAGCATGCCGTAATAAGCAAGCTGTGTAGCTGGCTGTAATAAACATGTATTTAGAGAGCCGGAGGTGCCTCGCTAAGGAGGGAGGATACTTTTAATACAGATACAGATATACAGAATACGATCCATTTTATACGGATCGCGGATCGTGTTATTAACTTGCGTTCAAGCTTTGCTTA
>JAANSN010003303.1:0-19210 GCA_036850665.1 Dicranocentrus wangi | reverse complement strand
CTGTTGCTTGTATAGGTGAACCTCTCTCTCTGAACTGAATAGCTTTATTTTGTGAATTTTCCACTTGATCCACGGTGTGTGGTTTCTGGACAAGAAAGGTGGTTTTCTTCATGAGGTGGTGTAATAATTGTTGCTAATTTTGGGTTTGTTTGTATTGGTTTGGGCAGAGAATCATCCCGTCGTCACCATATTGCACCAGCTGGACAAGGGAATTGTGTGGTGAAAGTAGCCGGTCTCATTCACATTTAGGCAAAAATGGCTGTTAAAGTACGCCGGGGGACTAACAAGAACCCTCCAATTCTGAGTCATGAATTTATTATTCAAAATCATGCCGACATTGTGGCATGCATTGCCATGCTGTTTGTCGTGGGATTAATCTTTCAGGTAAGGATAAGGATAGACTTATATATAAAAATGTAACAACAAGAATTTGTATACAAAGTTTCTAATTAGGTTTGATCATGTACACCATATGTTACTAGAATTGATTGCTTATATGTTGAATTGGAAAGTTGGTTTATTCATCGATGGGTGGCATATGGGCTGTGGGCGAGGCGAGAGAGAGATTGGATTACCTATATATTTATAATTATGTATTATGTTTGCCTATTGGTCATTTTAGGTTACGTCCCCTGTTGCATCAATGTTTATTGCTTTGCATCACAACACGACAAGAAACCTCACCACCCCTCCGTTGACATATGATGACATCTTGTACACCGTAGGATGGAAGGATAACTGTGCTGTCTTCTTTTATACGCTTATTGCCATTGTGATGCATGCTTTGGTTCAGGAATATGTTTTGGACAAAATCACACGGAAGCTCCATTTGAGCAAAATTCGTCATTCAAAGTTCAACGATGCTGGGCAACTTTTGGCGTTCGCTTTATTGTCCAGTTTGTGGGGAGCTAATATTATTCTCAGGTAAGGTTAAGCTAGTGAAGAAGGAGGATGATAGGGGGGACATTTGAATGATGAGAGGCGAGAGGAACCCCTAATTCAGGTTTCAGCAGATTATGAGACAATAATTTGGAGTTGGATTCGTTTTCTAGGGAGAATTACCTTACTCACATATCCTCGCTCTGGGAGGGATATCCTCATGTGGAAATGTCATTCGTGTTGAAATTCTACATGCTTACTCAAATTTCCTATTGGCTTCATTGGCTCCCTGAAATCTATTTCTTGAGAATGAAGCGCGACGAGATTCCACAGAAGATGACTACTTCAGGATTATATATTGCTGTTGTCGCTTTTGCATATTTAACCAAGTAAGTTTAAATAAACCCATTGCCCTTGAGGTAACCGTAGCATAATCATAGGTTAGAGAATATAGGAGATTGTACATATGTACCTAATTTTTAATCCGTCGTGTTTAATTTTCAGTTTGGCTCGCATCGGAACTGTTCTCTTGGTTTTGCATTTTATTCCTCAAGTTCTTTTGAGCTTAGGGAAATTGTGCCACTTTGCTGAAAAGGAACAGGCTGCCACTTGGTTATTCCGGGTTGGAAACGTGGTGTTCATTTTGGCTCGTTTCCTTTCAGTAATCTTTGCCGTCCTTACATTTTGGTTCGGCCTTGAACCATTCGCTTCTCAGCCCTTGCGGTATTGATTATTGATCTCATAAACTTTATATTTCGACTTTATACGTTGGCTTTTATCAACGTTTGTCATTAATTGTAAATATGATTTTGCTACAGGACTCTTGGACTTGGATTTGTTGGAGGTCTTCAGTCATACCTGTTGTTCCAGTTTTGCATTTTCCATGTTAAGAGGTTGAGAAGCGCCTCGGCTGCTGCTGCTGCTGCGGCAAATGCACCAAAATCTCCTAAAAAGTTGAAGAAGGCTGCAAAGGAGATGTCTGATCTCCCTGAAGTTGATCAAAACACCAGAAAACAACAAGCTCTCACCAAGAAGGTCAAGCAAAAGTAAATCATAAGGCTATATCACAGGTGGTTAATTGATATATACTATAGGACAATTATTTACGGACGACTACTTGAGCACATTCGAAAGCTACAGTATATTATCTGCATAAATATTTTGAAATTATTCCATTTGTCATACTCACTCAGACCGTAAGTAGGTGACGAAAAACTCTTTCTTCAGCGCAATACTTTCCCTATTAGTTTCATGTTAAAAGCTATTTACTTATAAATTTTCAGAAAGTTTTATGTCTTCTGCCTGCACGTCCTATTGGGCTTGTGAAGGCACCAGTTTGTTTGGTATGTTTAGAAAAGTCTATTAGAAATTATAATTAGAAATAATAATAATTAGGTTCGAATTGACGGAATTGACTATGTATTTGTTATGTTATGACTATAAGTGGAATATAATTGTCGCGAAAATTATAACTCGATAGACTCGTTTATGTCATCCAGGAAAGAAATTCAAAATGTCAATCACTATATATATNAAATTATAACTCGATAGACTCGTTTATGTCATCCAGGAAAGAAATTCAAAATGTCAATCACTATATATATATTATTATGACTTGTCTTTGTATTTTCATTGCAATTATGTTGAACATGTAAATGTGTTCCTTGAGTTCGTTACGCCAAGTTTGTGAAGTACAGCCTTTTATCTAGAGTACATATTACATATTCATTACGAACAGCAACAGACGAGTAAATTCTTTCTCAACCTTAGTTATAATAAGAGTTGTAATCAAATGTCTTTATTTTTTGAGTAAATTTATATAAGCACACTAAAAATGATCAAGTGATAAACTTGAAATTGTCTTCAACAAACTTAGGAACGGATACAACTAATACACACGTGTTTTATAAGCAAGGTTACGACGTGACTGCCAACAAGCAAAAAAATTATTTCCAAAACACTTACCTGACGAAAAGAGTGATGTTTATAAGAAATTTCTAATGTGGGAAATGTGGGCATTCATCATTTATAGTAGAATATTTGCTACGTTTTACTTTTATTGTACAAGGGCATTGTGGAAAGGCTGGTAATAGATATTGATATTGATAATTCATTATAGAATGGATTCAATCAGAATCTATACCTTGGAATATAAGGTCATTTACTTGCAGAAAACCCTGCATAGTATTGTAAAAACCTGAAGAAGAAATACGTGAAATGACGAGGAGGCTTAAAAGAGAGTAATTTTGAATCACATCGCTAGTATTAAATTAATTATCATGCGCTTCGTAAAAACAACAGAATACATTCATTGATTGTTGTATGAAATGTTATTATAGAACATCACAAGCCGAATACAAATTCTCAAGAGCAATTTTTCATTTTTCATCAATGTTTTCAACCATATTATTTTCTGTCAACACATTCATATTTTACATAAATAGTAATAATAGAATAGTTAAGATATATCGCTATATAATTAGTATAAGCTCCTTATAAGTTGTGCTTCCGAAAGAATAAAATAAACCTATACTAAAGAGTTTGTCTTCGTTCGATGCAACATTATTCTCCTTGTTTCTACCTATTCTACTTGCATGTTTTCCTGCAGATAATTTTCACATAAACTCTCTGAATTCTGAAAATATATTCTGGTTGGTCAGGCTGCGACGCTAGGTTTATTACATTATCATCAAGTTTACTAGATATTTTACTATTTGATTTCATTTGTTAGTGATGATGTTTTGCAAATACGCAGAGTAAAAGAATGGATACATGCTAGTTTTATGGACATGCATAGGTAAGCACAAAGCACAACCCAGCGCAACGCGCATCTTCAGAGATAAACCTGGTAAATAGTTTCGAACGGAATGCATGATTCAAACGCGTTGTGCTATCACTATCACAATGCCAAACATTTACCAAATTCATACTTCTTTGGACATGGAAAACCACTGCTCACAGTTTACAATGATTTATAAATGCAAAAGCATTCCCATTTCGACTGATACAATGCAGAAACGGCTCTCCTATGAAATCATTTCCAGTCCAGGCAGCAACAATGTCAGCATCTCAGTTTTGCACTGGCACTCTATAATCATTCGTGTCATTCGGTCCATCATCAAGTCCTTCCATGTGTTAACTAACTTATATAAATCCGACCCACTTCAACAGCGACTTGTTTGATTTAACATTGAACCTCATATATCACTCTATCATCAACTATAGACAATAATCATGCAAACAATAATTTCTGTATGGCTGAAACATCTTTCCATAGATTACCAGTCATGTGAGTCATGGCATATCGTGCCATATCATAATCATATAACAAAATCCCACGTCAAGCTACTGAATAAAATAGGTAACTGTACTATGCATAGTATATTGCATATTTACATGCTGCATCTGTCTAGCTAAATTTTGTATTCATGAGTGGTATTTTATCTTCCCTGTTATGTAATTTTTTTTATCACCCAGCTTGGTATCTTGTCTCCAAATATATAAAAATTGAATACGATATATATATATAAAACATGACATTCAAATATGTATGACCTCAGGAAACTTCTACCTAACCTAGCCGGTATTTATCTACATTATATGCATACGGTGCGGTCCCCTCTTTTCTTCCATATTTTCATATTCATATCGCTGCTGATGTGCATGCCCAGCCCATCCTTTTCCTTCCTTCGTCCTGTTTTTATGTCAAAAACTGATCAAGGTGGGCAGCTTCAGCTTTAATGAAATTATTGCGTGTAATCCAAACAGCCGTTCACTTATTGCTAGTTTTGTTGCTGGTTGTTAGTACCTAAAACCCACCGCATCAACTTCATTTTAAAAGCGGACTGGGTAAATTTTCAACTTTTTTCACATCACCTAAAATACATTAAATACTTGTGTGCTTCCGAGATTTGCGGAATACGAACGTGAATAAATAAATAACTAAATAAACAAATCAACTTCCGGCCGTTTTGCCTGCGTGTGAACACCAAACCTGCAAAAATGCTGGTAAGAAATACTAACTGGATTAGATTGCATACAGTAATTTCTTTAAAACATCATATTTATCTGCATTACAATGGGATTTGATGCGCAATGCGAGTTGCTTTTATTATTATATTATTATTTATGTTGTGAGTTGTGATGATATGTCGTGATTGTGCTGTGATTGCTAAATTGCCGTTCGAAGTGGCATTTTCCCAAGGAATTGCGAAATTGTTGCGATTTGCGATGATTTTATAATCAACTAGATGTGCTAGACCAATAAAGTTTATGAGCGCTCCAGTAGAAATAAGTGTTGAAAATTCAGTAAACATTTCATTTCAATTGCATGATTGCTTAAAAATTTTAGTCTTTGTGATGATGGTTTATATTCTCGTGACGAGTTAGATTGGCAGGTAGAATTAAACAGCAGGAAAAGTACTCCAATTAAAAAATATAAATCGTAAAATGCAATAGACGTTATTTTAATTTTATTGGACATGAGAGGTGAGGATGACGATGAGAGTAATCATCGATTGTCTTTGTTTGTTTGCTTGCACCCAAAATTATGAACAAAGAAACACGAACTTCACGGAAGGGCACAAAGGAAGAGGAACGGAGTTTTTATACATCTGATAAAAAAGGAGTAATTTACGACACCTTTTAGATCCTAGTGCAAAAATTCCTAGTTCCATACCTACTTAGGTAGAAAGAGTGCGGTATGTATTATGTATGTACTGTGTACCCTGCCATATAATTGTCGTGGTGCAGTGTAGGAAATTGAACTGCTTCATTTCACTTTTTATGTTGATCTTTTGGAGGTCATCAAGAAGTCTGCCACTATTATGCTACGTGTTCCACCGTCCAGTTGCATGCTTTGGTTGAATGTTTGTAGTGGTTTTGTTTGTGCATGCTGTGGAAATGTATATAATATGCTTTCAGAGGCGTTGGGAATTCGGAAAATGCAGAGTGCACACAACGCCGTACCTCTTCTCAACAATTTCCTTTCCTGATTCTTGGAACACTTAAAATGTATTCAGCAAACCTTTGTGTCTGGATGGAAATTCTTTCTCTAACTTTATGGGCATTTATACGTTTTCGTGTTGGCTGCCAGTCAGATAGTCTTCCTGACTGATTCTTCGTGGGGGTGAACGTACAGGATTCAATTCCGTAGTTTTATCGCACGCTACCAAGTTCTGAAAGCGGAAGTATTTCCAGCAGATTTTGGCATGGTATTTAAATTGAGGCTATAGCCGGGTCCCATAGTCTGCGAGTTCAGTGCTCACAATTTCTGTGAATAAGTCTCGGTTCTAGGTTTAAGGGGCCATGCAGTCTTGGTATGGAGTATTGCCACAATCTTGCGTTAGCAAATTGCAATCCACAGCTAAACGTAATTCATATATCTTCCTTTTCTTCAATCTACAACAACCAATATTGTTTTTAGCATGCTCCCACAACGTGATCAGAGTGATCATCAGCAATGATCACTGACGCTGATCCGTTGGTACTTGGTACTTTAGTACATTATAATGAATGAAAATGCATGCGTACAGTGTTCAAAACCCTTTGAACCCTAAAATCACTTTATCACTATAACTTATAACCAGTCGAGTTTATAAAAAAGGCAATTCGAGGTGACATTTTCGCAAAATCTATATTACACAGGAGCGACATTTCAGATTATATGCAGCTTGATATAAAACATAATCGTGTGGAATTACTTGTTATTCCATATATACGCTAGCTGTGTCCCATAAAATACACGAAGTGATGGTGTCAAACACGCGGATGTCGCAATAACTGACGATACATGCGTGGTGTCGGTGTCGCTCGATCACGCTGAACGACCATTGCACTCCCTTCTTTTGTGCCTCTGAAGGTAGAGGTTACCTTAACTTAACCTAATGTCAACAACCTACCTCTGCTCTTCAACGCCAGCAGTCAAAGCAATTACATTTGTAAGTCGAGAAGAGGGACATTCACTTTATGCCTGTGTGCCCTTTGCCTTCGCCTTCTCCACGCCACAGTAGGCTTTGGATGCTCGCATTTGCCGTTGGGTTGAATATAAACTGACTCTCATCAAGGGTACGACACGAAGCAGTGACCAGAATAGAAGGGTTAGTCTCCACAATGGAAGAATCATTATGTATGTGTGTGCAATTCAAGATTCAAGCCATTCATATTGTTATTAGTAGGTAGGTACATTTGCTATGCTTGCGTCTGTATTGATGCATGCACAGAAAACAATATCCTCAGCACAGTGGAGTGGTAAAGTGATACTGATAACATTTTCTGCCCAGCAAGATCATAATTAATGTATGTACACTTACTTGACATCACCACATCATCTTGTACATCAGACCATGATGATTGAGTTTGAGTATATTATTTTTCGCAATAGTTTGTGAACGTAGAATAAATGGTGTTTTTGGAGGGACGGATGACTAAATGTATTTTTTGGGCAGATAGATACATGCATTTTCCCATGTGTGCATATGTAGATGTATATATTAATCAAATCATACAAAAAGCACTATTTGCCAACCACTTTGTCTTGCGAAAACACTGCATTTTAGTGTTTTTTGTTTGGACGAATAATATGATTGACTTGCGTTGCAGTGCCCTATCCCAGTTTGGGAATTCTGAAATATACGTGCTTTTTAAAAAGAAATTTGCCGAACGCATTCTATACATTTATAAAGGCATATATGCTTATGATGATTGTTAAACAAAGGGTGCACAACAATTCTGATATTATATTAACAAAAAACTTTGATGAGTGCGTGCTCCCTTGCTGTACGCGTATAACTTTGCATTGCCATTGCATTGGACTAAAGACAATTTGCAAGCGTGCATTTGACGCAATTCCTTGATACCTGCTATGTGAAATTTTAAAAATGCATGTGTAATTTTTTAAGATTACTTGTTCTTGCAGATTTGATTAGCATGTCCTTCCAAAAAACTGCCACAAAAAAGCACATGGACTGCAGACTTTATTTCTGTATTAGTGCTATATGAATGTATATTATTTTGCACAAATTGTTGCGGTCGAAATTGATTTTGGGGAGAAACATACTTAAGTACCTAACACGTACTTTGTTCATGTTAAAGTCCTTCTCGACTTGACTTCATGCACATATGCACATGCTATTAGCCTTTGCATAGCCGTTACATACCTTCAAATTTCTTGAAATGTGCGTAAAATTTGTTGTTTAATATGTGGAGTTTTAGTAACAATTGGGATTTGTCCTCCATTTACTTTACTCGTATCTTTCGAAATGATGAATATAGGAAGCAATCCTTCTTCTCATGAGCCAAGTCAACGCTCTGTCGAAAGGCGCAAAAGACTGAGGATTGAAGGAAAAAATGAGAATTTTGCACAAGATAAATTCCTTGATTGCATGTGAGCGGGATGTGGTACACATAAAGTTTCAATCAGGATTTTCTTGTTATGCAATACTCAATGCGTATGTTTCATATTTCATAGTATGGATATGAGATACGACCAACGCAGGTGATTGTCATGATACCACTCAAGGATTTATTTAATTAGGTTGAATGAAAGACATTAGCGGCTCTCTGAGTATCAGTTATGAACAATTTTTTTGGTCATAATTCGAGTAGCAAGGATGTTGGGAACTTTAACATCTTAAACTTTCCATTTGAAAGGTCTCCCAAGGCTTGTAATGTGAATTTAAGCCTTTAATTGAAGCCAACGCAAGTTTTTCCTCTCCAATTTACATGGAAAACTAGTAAGCAAGGTAAGATTTAATGGAGTTAATGGAACTAGTAGTGTAGAATGAAAATACAAATGATGGTAGTGGTTTACAAGACCATTGGCCGTGGCAATGCAGTCCAAAAAAAAAAGAAATATCAACCTATTTTGTGTTCATGATATGATTCACAATGGTATTGTTGTGGATATGAAAAACTGTCCACCACAGTCCACAACACCATAATATTGCTCACATGCCACCGGCCACCACGCACAAATTTGCGAATGTGTTGTACACGCAGTGATGCATCCAGTTGATATTGTTGCCCTTATAATAAAGGTTTTCTGCATCTCCATAAGCATACGATTTAACGCTCCTTATTACTACACAAACACAATGAATGAATTGATTGAGATATATATGCATAAACTCTGCCTGTGCGTGTCTTGAACATGCAACGACTGTTGTGAATCCATCGTGGATGCATCCCACATTAGAGTCAGTCGTTAGGAGGCTTCAGACAAGACTGTAAGCACAAAAATCACCTCTTGTGCAACTTTTTGCCATCAACAGTTGTAAAGCGAGGAGACCACTTGTGTGCACCATCTTATATATTCACAGCTTTTTCCTTTGTTGAAAGAGCATCCACACTCTTGAGTCCCACTTTAATGTCCCTAGTTTCGGTCCATTTCCGAGTGGAAGTGCGATAAAAACGGGACTAGGTAGCTCGGTCTCGGGTGTTTTGTGTATTTTTTTGGTTGCCCAGTGAAAGGTTCCAATTTGCCCCATCCGTCCATAAAGACTTTTCCGTTGTCTACTACTGTGACTTATCGATCCGAAATCAAAATGAGTACCACAGCTGCTCAGATGCCCTGCATCTACGACGGGCTTCAACAACAAGAGCCGGGAAGGGATGTGAAAGGGAGAAACCCGGAAGATGTTATTCACACCGTGACGGCTGACAATTGTCCGTTGAAAACAATTGTCAACCATAACAATAACACGATCAGTGTGCCCTCCTCTCCGCTTCAACAGCACAGACGAAATGTCTCCATCACTGCTAACTGCTACCTGCAAATGCTTAAAAGCCCGTTGAAAGCATATAGAGAGAGGAAGGCGGAGAGCACTCCGCAAGTTATTGACGAAACTATTGAACCCCGTGAAAAATCCAATTTTCAGAAGGACATGGACACATTCATCGAACTCTTGTCAGCGATTGGGTATGCCATTTACGGGGTCACGGTGGCAATGATGCTGTCCTGTATTCCGAGGAGATTTCGCTATAAGGACATCACCGACCAGATTGTGCTGGTTACTGGGGCTGGAAGTGGAATTGGAAGATTGATGGCGAAGAAGCTTGCCTTGAATCATGGAGCTGTGATTGTTGCATGGGATATTAACAAAACAGGTAATAATCACAACAAAGCCTATAAACAAAAAAAAACCGTTCTCCATGTGGCTTCTTTCCTTCGTGCATGTAGCCTATAAGGAGCAAAAGTTATGGTGTATTAATCCTTCTTTATGATCGTTATTGAGCCGTGAAGTTAGTAGACTTTTGCCCTTGGCTCTTGACATTCCAAAACTAGAGATTACTAATCTCATCATGTGGATGAGCAAGTGTACTAACGGTTAAATGCACTTTTTTGCAGTGTGGTTCTCATTATTGTACATCACGTACAAATGCGTACCAAGTTTGCATGTGTTTAGCATATACTACACATCAATCAACACATCATGCACTCAGTATAAAAACAATGACTTTTGGCCAGGGGTTAGGTTAATTGATATTGTTGTGGTGGCAGGTGTAATAAGACTTTGCGAAATCTCGTGTCATGTCATGAGGCAATATGATGGTTGGGTGAGCATGCGTAAATGGGTGTGTAGAGCGTGGGTTGGCTGTGCATACAGTTATACCGTAGCATAATCGTCAGCTAATTTGTAGGCAATTTATCGTTAGTCCCATTTTTTTGCATGCACCCACTTTGCGAAGAAACTTTTTTACTGATTAGCAAGTAAATAGGCTACACATTATAAAAGAGCGTTTACATGAAGTGATAGCAAAAGGAAAATGTACGTCAAGTAGAAGTTAGGTTAGTAGGATTTTCAATAAGTGTTCTTTTTCGTGTTAATGTTTATAATTTATAATGTCACTTTTTCAAAAGGCTGCCTTTCAAAATAATCATATGAATTTTTTTGGGAGAGTAAGCCAGTGAATTAGAGAAAAAGGGGGTTCATGATGCCGTGGCTGGTCAATAAGGAAGTTCATAATTATGAGCGAATTCGAGTTGTCGAATTCGAACAGTTTTGGGAATTCGACAAGCACAGACAAATAAATGTAGAATGACTGTACTAATCTTAAATAATATCCATTTTCCATAATACCTATGTAGAGTCAGGCAAGTCAGGCCGCAAAGTTCAAAGTAGTACATAGACCGCGAATACATTTTATATGGATTACGCGTCATTAATATAAATATGTAGTTTTACTTGTTTCGCTTTCCTCTATTCCTCGTTCAGTGTTTTAATTAACCATTGCTGTATGTCTTCATAGGTAATGATGAGACGGTTCAGGAAATCCGTGCCGCAGGAGGAAAATGCTATGGCTATCAAGTGGACGTGTCTTCGCGAGAGTCCATTTATGAAGCAGCCGACAAGGTGAAGGCGGAAGTGGGCAAGGTTGAAATTCTTGTTAACAACGCGGGTATTGTCTCTGGCAAAAAGTTTCTTGAGATTCCAGATGCGCTCATCGAGAAAACTATGGATGTCAATACAATGTCCAACTTTTGGGTGAGACATTCTTTGCCTCCAAATTATAATAACATATGTCAATATGTGCTTTTAGTTCTAATTTTGGAGGGCAGTTTGTGAATGTAGTACGGAAAATTTAACAAAGCTAATTAGGGAACGGGAAGTCCCAATTCAGAGGAAAAACTTCCAAATCAAAGCCTTACATTTTGTGGGCATAACCTACCTGTTCTGATTGTATAACGAATGGGTACCTTGTCAAATTGATACACGACGAACGACGATGATGATATGATGAGATTGCAGTTTTGCATTTTGGGATTACTAGTATGCATATTATATATACATATATAATGCATAATGACTAATTGTAAGTAGACGGATGAGTAGTTACAACACACGCTTTCTTAGCCAACTTGAAATCGTTTGCGTCGTGAATTCTCGTCTTGGTATGCAAAAAATTATGACACAATAGAAGGCGCTTGACGCTGTTGTAAGCATCGAAGTAAGCCCAAAGCTTGAAAATATATTCTTAAAATATTTATTTTGTACATACAGATCTCCACTTTTTATGCATCTCATTCAAAACTCCATATTTCCTGTGGTTTTATTGCGTTTCGAGATTAAAATCACCCAACCACGTTTTAATTTTATTTATTATTCAGACTCTGAAAGCCTTCCTTCCAGATATGATGAAGGATGGTCATGGACACATTGTAACAATCGCATCTACTGCTGGTCTCATTGGAGTCAACAGACTGGTCGACTATTGTGCCTCAAAATATGCTGCTATTGGATTAAACGAAGCTGTACAAAGTGAACTTCGGGTGAGATTTACAAATTACTACCCAAGTAGAAATAATTCACTTGTTTGTTCCTTCCAGTATCTCGTAAGCTGGACATCCGAAGAACCTATATCCGAATGAAATACCAAATTTCAACGTAGATCTGCAATACGTAGAAGAACCATAGGTAGAACTGCAATACGTACTACGAAATGCTCATTAAAACTGGTATTTTTGGAATATGGATTACAGGCTGAAGGATATGATAACATCCATCTGACATGCGTCTGCCCGTACTACATCAACACTGGCATGTTTGACGGGGTTCGTTCCAAGTGAGTTACTATCTTACTACTAATTCTTCGTACAATGTATTTCTCGGAAAGCTGAAAGCCCACAGGCTATAGACTATAGAACAAACACCAATTTAACATGCACAACAAAAGATTTGAATCTAGAACTACGATATGATTAAGTTTTTATTGATGTATAATATTATGTAGCATGACTAAAGGATTCATGATGAATAACAAACTCACGATGCATTTTATACCTACTTCAGTAATAACAATTATTTGTATTATATGTTTTTGCAGGATTGTTTCCATCCTTAAGCCAGAAAACGCAGTGAACGATATTGTCGCTGGAATTCTTACAAACCAAGAGCAAGTCGTTATGCCAAGATCACTTTATCCTCTACTCGTGCTCAAAATGTATGACGCAACTTTATGTTTAGATTTAGATTACATCTACAGTCGTAGAAGTGTAAGTTGTGCAATAAATCTCAATTTTTGCAAAATATCCTCTTTTATATAGGATGGTACCTGGCGAGGTTGGCAGGAGAATTGCTTCTGCCCTAGGAATCACTGGGACCATGATGGCCTTCAAAGGTAGAGCACCTGGATCTCCTGCTAAACACAGTAGCAGTAGTAAATCATCATAGTTTAATTAGACTAAGGAGTTGATTGTATTTAATGATCCAGTCCAAAATAATTTAATTGAATGTGTGCATACAATAGTTGAGTACAAGTTCCGGTGGACCACATATTGTAAAACTGTGTATATAAATGTGTTTTTAAGGATGCTCAGTGATGTGATGTATGTAGATTATGTAGAATACTAGAATGATGACTGTATTATGTATGTCATAGTCAATTGTGCCTGTGCGTTTATAAATTGTAGTAAACAAGCATTCATTTCTTGTTTGCTTCTTTCTGTACCAATATAATATATATTGATTAAAACTTCCTTTTATTCTGAGACTTCTGTGTAGCCCTCCCCCTCAATGAAGAATATACAAAGCTATATATATTCCTTATTTGGTGGGAATACCCGGAGTGAATCACACTTTGCTTTTGTAATTTAATAGCAAATCTTACTTTTATGGACGTGCTTTAACGATTATTTAAGATAGAATATTATAATATTGTAGCATTGCATTGGTAATAAATTAATGTAGCCATTCTATTTGCAAAAATCCTGAATGAAACGCAATAAACGCCAAATTTTATGTACTTGAAAAACGCTAATATGTATTTTTTAAAATTACAATATGAATTACAATATTACAGTCTGTTCGACTGTCACCCACCAGCGATAACTTCTAAAAACTGGTAAACCTGCTTTTTGACATCTGCCTTGGGAGATCGCTGCACATGTAATAGCACACATTAGTTCTGGAGAATGTTAATACTCAAAACAAAACCAAGCATTTTCGTGCAAGTGCAATACATACAACATCAGCAGCAACCATAAAGGTGACTTTCATGATTTAATTTTTTCCTTCTTAAATTCATAAAATTGAATCAACGTATAAAAAACCAGACAGACAGAAATCCTTCTTGGTCAACGCCTATATCTCCAAGAATTCAATGAATGAGTCCTCCCTTCCAAGTATTAGTTTTGGGTTTGAGCATAGCATAATATATCGGATCCTAGTTTCTGAGAAATAGTTTATAGTCTCGCGTCTCGCTGCTCTAGCTCTTGAAAGCTTTTGAAACATTTTATTTTGAGTCTGTCTGGCTGGAATAGTGAGTGAATCGATTTGGACTAACAAACCGGTCTCCTATTCCTGATGATGACTTGATGTTGATGACATATATCTCTATATACACAAGAAAATGAATACGTGGAATTAATAGAGGAATCTACGCTTGCGTTATTTTCAGTGTCAAATATGGAATCAAATGTAAGACACTGAACCCACCAGAAATCTGGGGAAAAAGGATAACGCTGCTGTTTAAAGACTTTAAAGTATGTATTAAAGGGGGTATGCATGTATGTATGTATTTAAAGTAAGGGGGTTGACGCATAAGATCTATTAAGCGCAGCATTTATGCATTTTGCACCCTAACCTAACCCTATCTGACTATCCGAGCACGTTATGTTATTGCATACATATTATTGACCACGTTGAGATGTGTCGATATGTGTAATTATTATATTTTTATATGCTCGGTTTATTAGGGTTAGGTTCGGTTGATGTGGGCACAACGACACATAGCAGATCGGCCAACCTATGCGTCAACAACCCTGTTGACATACCTGACAGGCGTAATCTTACCTATTATACATACGTATACAAACTTTTAATACATATTATTGGACTGCACTGGACAATTTTGATTGTTGGATGTGTGCAAGCAAAATGCATAATATGAACTGCATTATACAATTTAATAATCACGACCAGAGCAGAAGTAACAAGCAACAGAAAGTGCATAATGTGATGTAAGTACATTGCCAATTCAAGGACATAATAAAAAATGCCCATTGTCATTGTCCATGCTATTATAAATAATGATTATGCATGAAATAATGGAATGATGATGATGATGATATTGAAACAATATAATATGATGATGAATATGATGCATGCGATGATATCTTCTTGATTTAACGAAAGGTATGAGCTCACAAAATAAAACACGTCTAAATGTCACTCTGGAATCTCCCTTCACCCGTGGCCACATGCGGCAAAAGTGAAACTGTCCAGAGCGTTCATTTAATGTATTGAGCGAGCGAGGGTAAAAAAAGAGAGAGGAGAGGATGCGGAATACTATGCGGTGCGGGCGGATGCGGATGGATCGGATATGATATGATATTGAATGGTGTGTTGGTTGAGTGAGTGAGAGTTTAAGTATTGTAGAAAATGTAGAAGAGAATGTCAACAGAAGAGATACACAAAAGTTTCTATACTTAAATTTGTGTGTTCCGTCCGGGACAAGGTCTACTTACTTTTAACAATTAACTTTCGCATTTTCGCAACAATATAATAAATATCCATAATATAATGCTAACACAGGTAAGTTATATTTGGTCAATTGTTGTTGAAACTAGAGAGTAATTGCATGCAAAAAATTTTGATATTTTATAATATTTTATTACCACCTTTCGGTGTAATTTAAACCGGTATAGCGGTTTTTGGTGAGTTAAAATTATACACACGCCTCCGCCACACCACCACATTCTGTAATCACTCAATAATTAATAATAATGAAAAATTATATAACTGATCAGCGATTATTGGTTGATATTGGCTGGGTGTTGTGCTGATGGTATATGGTGGTGTGTGGCATTTATCATTTTCCGTCGCAAAATTGAACTCATTATTATTTATTTATCAGTTTTTAAACGGGTTTTGCGTTTTAATTTTTATTTTTATTGTACACGCTTTTGTCAATCTTGTAGACTTTTGGAATTGGTTTCCGGCAGTAAAGAGACAAGAGACAACTGAATTGAAGAGCTCGCTCGCATCTCTCTCCTCTCCAGAGCGAGTGAGAAATTAGTCATTATTACAGAAGGTCCGTGCGTGCGTGGGGGTGAGCAGTACATGTGACAGCGAAAATAGCAGGTGAAGCGTATTACAATATACTAAATCCTGATAAAAAGTATCACTTTTATTTTTGTATATGAGAGCATTGTATATGTGTACAATTGACAATGTATTGTATTACTTAAATATTTTTTGGACCTGTAACATTACATCACTTTGAAAACCACATTCTATTCATCAGGGTATCATTCTGGTTCCAAAATGGATAACTTATCATCGTTGAAAGTAAACGCTATTTGTTGAGGATTATATTTCTTAACTAATTTGCTTACTTGAGCGATACTAATTTTATTTCTAGTTTTCTGCTAGTAGAGTAATCGTGGCCTGGCTAAACTATAGATCTATTTCAAGTAATGTCAATTTCTGGTAATTTTACAAAAATGTTTAAATGATGCTCGTCGTTAAAACAATTATTCCAGGCAGCAGATCTCAAACGAGAACTAAAGGCTAGGAATCTTTCCGCTTCTGGAGCAAAACAAGTGTTGGTTGACCGACTTTTGGAAGCCATGTCAGCAGGTATGGATCAAATCTTAAACGACGTGTTTTTACCAGAAATTACAAAGAATTACACTAAAAATATTGTCCTAATTTCTAGAAAAAGCATCAAATGACAATGACTCTAACATTGATGACTTGTTGGATGAAGACTCCATGCTTGGAGTAAGAATAATAATTTCATCACCAACAATAATAATAATATAAAACTAAAAATAACTGCTAATTGCTATTATAACATTTAGGAAGAAGAAAGTGATGGCGGGTCTGACGGGGATGACCCTGTAGTAGCAGATCTTACCATTTCCTCGCCCACCGCGAAAGTCCCACCAATTTCTCTTTCTCCTTCCAAGAAAGCCGAGCCCGTGAAACGCCCATCAGATCAAAACGGAACTTCTGCACAAGAAGGTGCTCCACCCAGCAAAAAGAAAATTATCCTTAACCGACAACCAGTCCCTGAAGCGGCCCCTCAAGTACTCCCCGTTGCCACTGCAGAATCTATTGCGGCTAGCAAAACCGCTTTGGAAAATAAGACAGCACCATCCGAAAGCGGTGGAGACAAGGCTGTAATCAAAATAAGTGACGTTGCTGGTGAAGCTGCTGCAGACAAACTGAAATTAAGACAGGAAAAATTTGGCAATAGTATTGAGTCGACGGTCACAGTTGCAAAAGGTACAGCTGGCGCCGATGTTTCCGACAAATTGAAAAAGCGTGCAGAAAGATTTGGCGTTGCGGCCTCTGGGGTGGCTGCATCAGGAAAAGTAACAGTACGTAATAATGCACATACATATATACTACATAACATTTATTACAATTACATTGCTTGGTTGTCTGACAAAATTATGTAAAATTCTAGCTAACTACGGAAGATGATGCCAAAATAGCTAAACGAAAGGAAAGATTTGGGCTTCCGTCTGAAGAAAAAGTTGATGAATTGAAGCAAAAGCGAGCCGCTCGTTTTGGACTCAATGCAAAGTCAGCAGACTCGTCATCAGATGTCGATGACA
This sequence comes from Dicranocentrus wangi, assembly GCA_036850665.1. Lineage (NCBI taxonomy): Eukaryota > Metazoa > Arthropoda > Collembola > Entomobryomorpha > Entomobryidae > Dicranocentrus > Dicranocentrus wangi. Next base: position 1,767 of record JAANSN010003303.1, on the reverse strand, counting down.
AGAAAAAACTCAGAGCTGCAAGATTTGCCGCTGCTTTGTAATTTGGAACTCGTGTAACTATTTTTATAAAGCACTAAGTAAGATTTATAAATTAAATGTGTTACAGTTTGTAAATAATGTGAATGTACTGTGAGCAGTAATAGAAACTAGAAACATAAGGTTCGAGATCTTCAGTAGCGATAATGCATTATTGTAATAATGAGGAAAGATTTCATGTAGTTGTACGGTTGTCTCAATAAAATATAATAACAAATTCAAATCTACACTGGTTGGTTACCTTAATTCATTGCTGTGGTGCAGGTGGAAGAGTGGGATATAAGGGCTCAACGGCGCCGTCCATCTCGACGGCCAGTTTATTGCTGGCAACAAGGGTGTGACTCTCTCCCCCTATAACTTCATCACATTCAGGACACTTCGAGCGCTCCATCGCCCCTCCACATTCCGTGATAATGTAGACGTGCCCATTGGGGCACTTAAACCACCGTCCTGTCCTGCCACCAAACGCCTCGACGATCTGCCTTTGCTCCTCCTCCGTTACTTCTAACTTGGACTCTAAAAGCTCAAGGAGAACCTACAAATAACACACATGATTATCATTACACTGTACATTTAGTTATGATTCAATCCATGCATGTCCAAATAACGTATATCATAATTATTTACACAACCAACCTTGTATTGAACCATAAACTCATTTCTTAGTTTTGGCTTGTATGCCTCGTGCTTCCACATGGTGTCGAACGCCTTGAAAAACTGCCTCTTCACGTCATGTTTAAGAAATGACTCAAATGCACGCTTATTAGATTCCGTACGCATCCGACGTGAATACAACGTGACAGTATCATCCAGCCGTTGCCTTTCCATTTGATAAAAATGGAGTTCACTGGAACTTAAAGGCCATCGTCGTTTCTTTACTTCCTCTAGTAGGATGCGCCAACGTTCCTCCAAAAGAAGATATAATTTCTCTGGTACTGTAATTTCAAGAGCTTCAAACACTTCCACTGCGTCCATCCATTCGGTGCATAACCACTTCAAAAATTTAACTTTCTCCATGCTCATCTAAAAAAAGTATACACACACTTGTAAAGCTCTATGACTGTTATTAAAAGGTCGGCGTTGCATGCAATTTATTTGTATATTGTACCGATAAAAATGTAGATCCATCTTGTCCAGGGGCAGAGTATAACGGTTTGGATAACTCGTCTTTTAAGCATTCCTCAAATGATGAGTGGAAGACGTCGTATCCCACTTTCTCTCTGAATTTCTCCAGCATCTCTTTGATTTCATCCAGTTGGTCTAAAATTTCATAATCGTCTCCGAAGACAGTCTCACGGATACGGTTAATCATCTCTCTATTTTCGAACATGATGGCAGAGTAGCGCTTGATCAACATTATACGAGTTCTACAAATTGGGCACCTCAATGGCAAGATTTCATTGGTCTCTGGTTTTACTTGCATCCACTGGTTCATGGACTCGGCTTCGATCGCGTGCTTGCAGTCCTCAAGGTAAATAAATCTAAGGCAAAGAAGTTTTAAAGTGAGATTGTAATTACTTCAATAATATTTGCCAGGGTCTATGGCAGAATTACCGATCATTCGGGACCAGTTCAGTTTTTCCAGAAAATACTCCTAGAAGAAGTTGCTCGGGATTGCAAATCCTACAGTAGGGTGGACACGGTTCTCCACAAAAGCCAACACATGCATGGCCGCATTGCAACAACTTTGTGCACGGCATGTTGCATTCTGGCTTGTCGCATACTTCAGAA
>JAANSN010003302.1:0-19217 GCA_036850665.1 Dicranocentrus wangi | reverse complement strand
CTTGCTTTAATGAATAGCTAGGTACTTATTGGTGGTTCAAGGCAAGGTTCAACAATTGTATACATATCTACATCCCTCTCATAATAATAGCAGGTAAACGTAAATATGCAGTAAAAAGCATTTTGCAACAGAACAGTAAAAGGCAGGACCGAAGAAAAATTTTCGAAGTCACCAGAAGTACTTTTTTTTAAACTCTAATAGCCTACGCACGTACTCTATATATTTATGTATACCTACTCCACTTTGCTCCTGTTCGTAAATTCGTATATTACACATAGCAAAAGACATTGTTGTTGACTCTTATCGTAGGCATGCAGTTATGCATCGTGTTGTATATAGTTGTTGACGAAAGAGTCAAACGGAACGGAAGAAACTTACTTAAGGTCGGCGGTCGGACGGAAAGCGGATAGATGCAATATACCTATACTCAAACTGTATGCTTGTTTCACTTCAATAGTAAAGGTTTTTGAGGTGATGTGGCTGCCAATAATGCAATATAAATATACAAAGAATAGGGAGAAAAGAGAAAGAAACTTTGTAGGAAAGGTTTGGTACATGCAAGTTGTGCACACACACATACGGGTTGTGTCAGTACGTGAGAGACCTTTGGGAACGTTCACTTCTTCGACTCACTACTCAAGAAAAAGAGTGAGTAATAAAGGCAAGCCCTTGTGTTGCCTCACACGAAAACTCCTTGCAGTTCCATTACCGACAATATCGAGTCAAGTATGTATTTGGTTTGGGGCTATCCCCTAGCTCATCCCTTGTTTTGATGTTTGTTATACATACATTCTTTCATACACCTCCAAATCTTACATGGTAGCTGTGCGGGAAGTTGGGAAGATGTGCATCTGACATTTTATATAACCAAAACCTTACAAATATCAATGTCTATACAAGCGTTTGAGTTGACTGCACATTATATTTAAAGATAGATTATCTCTGGCGTATTCCATTCCAAGAAATGATGATGATGCCTTTTCCGTATGCGGCTTCGTTTTAATGGTATACTGTAATCGCGCGGTATATCACATGTATCTACTTAAGGTCGTTCTCTTCTGCTTAATCTTCTTCACTGTTACTGAGTTTACCAGTGACTAAATATCAACACGGCAAACCAGTACATTGATGATGATGATGGTGCTTTGTCATATCAATATCGCTTATTCACTTATAATGAAATGGTTGCACATTCATGGAATGTGTGCCTGATGGTTTTATATCTTTCTTCTTTCTTGTCATCGACTCAAACCAATAAAGAGTTTACGATAGGGAATAAAGGGAAAAGTAAATAAGTCCTTTCCTACATTAATACATTTTACGTTACATTGCCTTCCAGCACTGGAAACAGGCGAGCAAGAAGGCAAACAGCGAAAGCATCGGGATAAGTATCTCAAGAGCGTTCTCATCTCTCATCATTCTATTTTATCCCTGGATGGATGAGCGGGTTGAAAGTGTAACCGCTCAGTCTAAAATTTCCAAACCATGTTTTTCTCCCTGGAATTATATTCAAATATATTACTTGGAATACTGCGATGTAACCTTTTATATATTAAATGGAGACAACGTATAGCCACGCCACGGTTGCTTATTGCAGTAAAAAAAAACTTGTTCATTTCGCTGGCAAGTTATACATTTTATTTTCCTCTCTGTATGTATTAATATGCCCACTTTTCAGCAGCAGCAACCTTGTCATCGTAAATGAAAAAGAAAGAATTTGTTTACGGGTGTACTTATAACTTTAGTTTTCAAGATCCTGTACTTGCCCAGTGCAGTGTAAGCAGGCATTGTTTTTGGTTTTTTTGTGCAGTTCTAGTATTTGTCAGCTTCAAAAGAATCGAGTTGCTTGTTTTATTTTATGTTTTGTGGTACCGATTTTGAGCTTGAAAGGAGTATCAGACCTGCCTGGGTTGAACCTGTTAGGTTACGAAGTTAGTTGGGATACAAAAGACCTGATGGAATGTGCTCTAGAATCGAACTACATGTATGTATGTACCTATCTTGACTCACTCTGCGTTCTACAAGAACGACATTTTTTTTTACAGCAACCGAAAACGGCGACAAGCAGACGGGTCCGTAGCAAAAAGACACTATAAATATAATAGAGAAACCACATGAAATAAGTCGTGCCAACGTTAAATGTAATCTGTCTCGTTTCCTTCTTGGAAAACAAATGTCCTCTCTTAAATCAGATCAGATGGTAACGAAAACCAAAATCTTCTTCCGCCGACCCATGCTATTGATAATCTTGTGACGATTTTTTAAAAACATTTTACATGAGTTTTAACATTCCTAAACATTTCCAGATTTGTTTGCTAAACAGAATTCATGGTTTCGGAATTGCCTTCCATGTGCCTTCCTCCGATGAGGATAAACTTGGTTGTTAGCTGTCAAGATTGAAGGTGTAGATATATTCCCTCACACGATCCTTCCTCGCGTGGTCATATCCTCACTCCTGATATGAAATAAATGAAAATTGGTTGTTACGTGCGTAGTCGATACCTGAAATGATTATCAAATGATGATTCATCGTCGTCCACACGGGAAAATATTATAACCTAAACCTAACGTAAGATATATATCGCGCCTTCTCATTGTATATTCCACTAGGTTTTCTTCAAAAATGCTTTCAGTCATACATATTGCCATACATTATGCATAGTATATGCACACATTTTTATGTGCTTGGTGTTACAGATGGTTGGTAAGTTCTCCATAGAATACCTATTTATGTGTGTAGCAGTATTAATGCAAACTGAAAGTGTATGTGAAAAATTTGACCGGTAGGGAATAAAATACGTACTTTTTTGCTCAAACGTTAAGACACTTCCTTTCTTTTTTTATGGAGTCATTCATTGAAGCTTTTGTAAAGAGTCTTATACGAGCACATCCATATATCTTAACATCTCGTCTCACCGTAGGATTCCTTACTCAACACAACATAAATTCTTTTATGTTAATATCAACTAACTAACGACCTACTCATCATCCCTATTTTTCACGACTATCAACTACCACCAGGCAGCAGGGTTTCATTCAGAACTTTAGTTCACCGTTCATGAGAAACCTTTCAAGGTGTGTTTTAGCTGATGATGATATTGTAGGGATTGCTTGGTTGGTAGTTCATTGTTTTAATGTAAACTCAAAAGTGGCATGAATGGAAGTTTGCTTTGAATCTATTATTACATAACCCACACCAGGCATAAATTTGGTTGCATGTAGGGAGTTTTTTTTACCTTGTTTTCATACATGTTGGGTACTATTTACAAAAGTTATTGCAACATCCAACCCACACGATTTTATACACCTGAATGTAAGGGCAATCTTTTAAGGGAGAAATCCCTCGGATCGGATAAGCCTAATAGAATAATCGATTGCGGAAAGAAGTTCACTTAAGAATGCAATTAATACTAACTGAATTTACGGCGCGGTAGGTAGTAGATGCATATGTTGTCAGTATCATTAGCTATCTCTTCCATCACTCACTGAATGGCACAGTGTGCAGGCTGCAGACTTCAAGGTGTCTGTGTCTGTCTACCAAAGGAATCACTTTTTGTTCGTTCGGGTTTCATGATACCTCCTCCATGTGAACGATGTGATGCAAGATCAAAAGACGTAATACTTACATGCATTCTATAGCAGATTCTTTTCCCGTGAACTGCATATATAGGTCTAATAGGTAATACATGGGAACAATAATCTATGACGTTGTAGAATGATACACACGAAACGAATTCGGTATTGAATGTGATTTATACGTGCATGAAGAACAGCACACTCTACCACAATCCCGAATCCATAAAAAAAGCAAAAAAAAACGATAAGAATGGGATTTTAGGAAGCAAGGTGGTATTCTTGTAAGACGTGCTTCAATGCGGGAAATACACGAATGTTTTGTGTGGTACGAAAAACGGATGGATGAGGGATGGAATTTTTCGAACTTTCCTTGCTTAGAAGCTCACACGTAAACATACATTTTACAATGTCTATATCCCCCATCACCAAAAAATCTATTGGTGCAAATACATCCATAAAATATATCCGTATTAAGGTAGAAAGATAAGGGTATTAAAAAAGTAGCATTTCAGTCAGTTTCCCTGTGACTATACGGGTGGAAAAGTGTTTGAAAAGCATATTATATGTATAATAATGACTGTGTATCTTCCTTTCTTCAAGTTTTTCTTCAGAAGCTTGGAAAAGAGTCGTAGAGGAAGACAAACATGTACACATGGATAGAAAGAAGAATGACGATATCAACAAAGAATAGATATCACTATATAGGTTCCGAGGAGACGATGAGAGTAAAAGAAAAAAAGCGAGTAAAATGCAAGAAAACGAGAGGTTATTTGAACGAGGGGTTGCCCCGACAGACTACTCCTCTTCGAAAAAAGTCTGCTGGTGAGTCTTTTTACTGCATTCATTCTGACACTGGCTTTTATATAGGTTAGCTTTTATGTACACGTTATATGCATATGATGGCATATATACAACACAGCAGCATTGCATGCAACCTTTAAAGCTTTTTTCAGTAAAGTTACGTTAGATTGTGACTCGGTGTGTTCTTGCACATTACGGAGGAAAAACTTTGTACACATTGTACACGTTATATGCATATGATGGCATATATATAACTCAGCAGCATTGCATGCAACCTTTAAAGCTTTTTTCAGTAAAGTTACGTTAGATTGTGACTCGGTGTGTTCTTGCACATTACGTAGGAAAAACTTTGTACACAGAAAAGACCCGAGAGGAACCACCACCACCAGCAAAAAAGAACCTGCTGTTGCTACCTACCCCTCTATACTGCACTGGTCTGGTGACTGGTGAACACTGACTGAATTTCTGTGGAAAAGAGAGGAACAATAATAATGCAGTACAAGCATGTTTCTTTCGCTCAGCCAGTGCATATCTTTAGTGGTAGGCATACATGTGAAAATATGTATAGTTATCTTATAATATTTATATACATACATTATATTGGTTAAGTGGGTAATACAATAATATGCTGTTAGTGTTTCTCTTACTACCACCACCACCACCACTAGCACACACGGCTTCAAATTGATATTGCTTACGCGACCAAAAGGAAAAAGAGTATGTACATGTGACGGGATAAGGATGCATGTGTAAAAGTGTGTGTGTGTGTGTGTGTAATGTGTACTCTGTGTCGATCTTGTTGATGTCCTGATACTGTGCAACTGCTCCTTGCTTCCACTTACTTAATACTTGTGTAGCTGTGCTGCTGTAATGTTGCGGCTGCTGTTGCTGCTGCCTGCTTGGCCTGGCTGCTCTTCTCATTCTCTTTCTTTTTATTAGGAATCCTCCGTCGGCATACAAACCATTTTACACACGGACTTCTCCCTCTAGACTTTATTTTTACTTGGGAGAGAGTCATACATTCAAAAACAGAAGATTATGTGAATGTGTATCGGGGAGGGCTACAAGACTCTCATCGTACTCCTCTATTGATAATTGTTCGTAAAAGCATAAAGCTCTCGAGATAACAACACTAACGTAAAACTGTCACTGGCACTCAAAATACGTACTGAAAGACGGAGTGTATGTCGTAGTGGTTATAGAGCATCAAGTGAAAAAATGAAGTGAAGTGATAGTGGCACCACTTCCAGTACCAATAATAACATCACTTCATCAACACTAAATGAATTACAGGCGGTCAGCAAAAGTTGCACATTGCTGGCTTGTTATTAGCTAGACTGACACGGAAAATGAGGGAAAAGACTGGAAGCTGGGCAAAGGATCCGATATATATTTACTTTGTGTAATTGAGTGATCATGAAAGACAGCAAGTGTTCTGTGGTGTCATAATAATTGGACCGTGACAAAATCGCATTATATCTACCTAGCTAATCACCTTTTCCCAAACTGCAAAAAAGAAACTGGAGCTGTCAAAGTAGAGTTCGCGTCCGAAGTCCGAAGTGAGAAAAAAAAACCCACGGACGGACTGCTTTACCACACACACTAACTCACACACATGACGTGTGTACTCCTCGCATCCATCCCGATTAGAACTTTGTTGTGCTTCGGTGAACAAAGGATATTTCATGCCGGCTCGGCATTTTTGTGTCTTATGTGAAATATTGGAAACAAGAAACACTTTTTGCGTCGCCGGGATCAAAATGAAATTATAAACTCTTGCACAAAAATTGCTTCCTGAAAAAAAGTAATTTTTTCAAAATAAACCAGATATTATAGTTAGAGATACATCATTGTAACACAGTTGAGTGCAATGGATACAAATGACTTATCAGTTTTGTTGAGAAATCATCATAATAATAATAACATGAGGTTGTTCCCCACTGAGAAGCTATTCGTGGGACTACATGATATGTCACCATCGTCGAGCTCTCTTTTGAAAGCTAACTGTACCCCTAATACCCGTCTGACTCAGCATTATGCGACGAGTGACAAGCCTGCGAGATTTTTTAGTTTATTTGTTTCACCTTCCTCAACGGCTTCCTAGTACGCTCTTCTAGTAACAGTCAAATGTGTAGTAGTACTAGTGACTACTTCAACCCTTTTATAAATTTCACGAAAAACATTATCCCTTCTATCGCTGACATCAGTAGGCACAAGATTTGATCTGTTCAAACAAAGACCCAAGCGCAAAATTGCAACTGTTTTTGATCAAGTCTCAATATATAGGTATGATAATATATTTGTGTTCGGAGCTGCCTGAAACAGTTGATGTTTTTTGTTGACTGATATGCCCTGCCAGACAATTCATAGACAACCACATAAAAGGAATTTTAATAGGATACTTAAAAAACATTATTCGAGTTATTGAAAAACATTATCCCTTCTATCGCTGCCATCAGTAGGCACAAGATTTGATTTGTTCAAATAAAGACCCAAGCGCAAAATTGCAACTGTTTCTGATCAAGTCTCAATATATAGGTATGATAATATATTTGTGTTCGTCGGAGCTGCCTGAAACAGTTGATGTTTTTTGTTGACTGATATGCCCTGCCAGACAATTCATAGACAACCACATAAAAGGAATTTTAATAGGATACTTAAAAAACATTATTCGAGTTATACTGTCATCATCATCTCACCGTGTACATGCCACCTTTCTAGAGTACAGTGTCGTCCTGCATGTTTTCACAGTGATATATTTTTTTCTCTCTCTCCCTCTGTGATTATATGTATTCACAGTGTGCGTAGTAGTACTGCCTATTTTGTGTGTGCAGTCACAAGTACAAGCGATGCAGCTAAGTGCATATTGGTGAAGCACAGAGTGCAGTTTTTTTATTGTTTCGCGTTCGACATTTCATTACTTCCATACCCAATAATTTTTAAAGCAATGTCAATGCAACCATAACCATTCTACGCTAATTGTGAGGGAAGTAAGGTGGAAAGGAGTAATTACTTGTTTATTTATTTCTTTCTGGTATGCTCACATAATAAAAACTTTGTACCTCGTGGTGATACCGTCTGGCCGTACACAGTAATGCAACGCTAGGTATACGACACAGTTGAGCTGGGAATTGGTATGCGAGCGTTTTCCATTTTTCCATATGAACACATCACATCGTTGATCGTACATACCGCACTCCCCATTTGGAATCCAGTAATGATACAGTAGTCTCCCTCCGTGTCGTGGGATACCACCAAATGGTATAAAGCAAAAGAACTGTAATAATAATGTTTACTGTTTTTGTCTGTGCAAGTTCACAGACGTAAGAAAACCCAAAGCTGCCTGCCACGCGGCAGAACCGTGTTCCAGGAAATTGCGTAGGAATGAATGGAAATGAATCGATGTGTTATTGTGGTATACATTGTGCATTAGTTTCGTAACATGATTTTATGTAAGAAAATATGAACTATGTTGTGGGATCAATACCAACCAATCGTACGTGTCTAACTGAATTTTTAGTAAACATGAAATATTCCATTGTATGAAGTTATGGAATGAGTTCACAAATCAGGAATGAATTGATTAGGGTAATAAATTCTTCACAGACTTTAATAATTTCGAGTGAATTTTAATCGTCCCAGGACAACATCATCACCACGATGAGAAGACGAACAAGGTCACCGAAAGGTATGTCCAAGTTTTGATTAGATATCCGTTTGACATGTCTACATCGCGCAGTCTCTTTTAAACAAGGAAATTATCTCGACGTTCCGGGTTGTTTACAAATAGTGCATTAAGCATAGATTTATTACACCTTTTCATCTTCACTTTTCCCTTCTACTACGTGGGATTGGGACATGGCAAGGCATGGCATGGCATGTTGTAGCACATAGTCTCGCATAATGAAAAAACTATCAACCCCAATAGTAATCGTATCCCTGATGAATATTACACGGCGGCAATAAGCCTTCCAAAACGAGCATCATTAGTCTCCTTTCATTTGATAATTTTTTGGCGAACTCATTATTCAGACTCATGAAGTATGCGCACCACAGCTTTACTATACAGGTAGGTAGACAAGATAAAAAGAGAAGTGCATTGTGATAGTGACTCATCGCGTCACCGTCCCTCACTATCATCCCAAACATCCTCTATCATTAACGGCTGGGTATCCTTTTAATACGTCATATCTAAGAACTCGTCTGCTTGGAAGGACAAGAAAAAGAAAAAAAGGCGAGCGGAGAGAAGACCGTCGCCGTCAGATGCATAACACCATTGGATGATGATGAATGTACACAAAACATATTCATTAATTATTTTCGTTTAGTCTGTATAAGTGCTCAACAACACAAACCATTTGATAGAGTCAGTAAACCCCACAGTGCTTGTTGTAATAGGGAAGCTATATCGCATTGCATCTGTTACATTTTACTACCCTTTTTCCTTATTACTCACGTATGAATCGTCCCCTCACAGACGTAGACATCAATTTTTTAAGGGAGAGTGAGAGACAAAAACGCATCATATATTTGTGTGGTTATAGCACACGTTAAAAAGTGCACTGTAAAGTATGCCACCTTAACAGTAATGACAAGACAGGCAGCAGCCTCAAAAAAAAATCTGCTTCACTTGACACAATACCTTTTTTATTCATCGTCATCATCACCACCATTATCATCAAACTATAATCACGCTATATAGCATAGAAGGTAAATCCCTTTTTGTAAATGTGCAGATCGGATTGACACAATGAACAAATTGTAATTGGGGGATTGTGTGTGTGCCCTCCTGTGCTTTACACCTATGCAGAATTTTATTTTACACTCGCTTTTATTTACAATCCCAACGCATCGCAGAATCGCAGACACAGGAACAATGTGTCCGAGTAAAAAAAAAACTTTTTTTTGGCATTTTTATTGGTGACCATTTCGCTGGCATATAAACGGTATAACGTCAGAGTATAAAATGATAATAAAATATACCGTGTGGAATGTATCGGTGAGCGTGTGCTCTCTGTGATGACGACGTGATGATGACTATACACGAGTATTTCGTATATGGGGGTTGTATAGTTATTGCCTATTGCACTGTATGATTCATACGCTTGATGTATGTGTAACAGCAGGCGAGTTGACTGTTCCTTTCGCTATTTATCATAATGTGGAATGTTACGCTTTGCAATGTAATCCAATACAGTGTATAAATAATGCTGTAAATCCACACAGCGCAAGCTATATGTAGGCATATGCATACGAGATATTTTATTTTTGTACGCAAGAAAAGCGCAAAACCATGAGAGTTGATCTCTTGTCTGTCCATCCTAATATTTGATGGGATCGTGTGCAACGCCACGCAATGTTCTTGAGAATTCTTGACTATGACAAGTTAGAAAATGTTCGTTTTGTGTTGGTTCACTTGAGTGAGGTTTTTTCTAGTTTATTCACTTGTTCACTCACTCAATTTTCATAACGATCATGGTGTTGATGACGATATGTGGCTAGTTACAGTATGGACTTGCTGGCAGCAAGATTACTTTGTTGAGAATGGATTAATCTTTTTATACAGCAGGTTTTATACGCTAAATAGTATATTATTAAAGTTGGATAGTTCATGTTGTTTTCGTGCTGCTAGCTGGTTTTTTAGTACGAAGAATGCTTACACTTTACTTAAAGGATTGAATCCAAGGTGTGTCAAGGATGTTTTCTACGGCCACCGTTCTTCTTGTCAATATATTATGCTTATAAACTTGTTCCTTTATGTGCCCATAAGTTGTCCACAGTATACCTATAATTATTTGTCTTTGTAAGGATGTACCTATGCATGTATGCATGCACTATGCACATCCAAATCCAATATGCTTGCTCGTTTCCTATTTTTCAATTGGTACGCTCGTTCGTTCGTACACATTGGATTTAGACATGGTATGGATTTTTGGAATGGTGCAATAACATTAGAAGTCATACACACACACACAAACACAGAGTTGAACAAAGTTCCAATATCTATAATCTATCGGACAGAGACATAGGGATAGATTCTAGGGCAAAAATCCATTTGGGCTGTAACAACACTCATATAATAAGAAAGAGAATGAACGGGTTAATTCTGATAATGGGAAATCTATTTGTAGGTGCATAACACGAATTGGACTTTGTTTACGATGCTAAAACCTCTTGTGGATGGTATTCAGGCCGATTTTATATATATATTTAGGAAGCTTTTTCAACTCTCTCTGGGTTTGTTCCTACTGCTGTGCTCTTGTTGACGGCTGTTTCTGACTGATCTACAATAAATGACGTTGTTTACTTCTGAAGTAGATTACTATTGTACACACACGTTACAATCCTTTTTTTCTCTAAAGCAAAATATATATATATATATATAATCATTTTTATGCTCTCTGCATAGCTGTCGAGAACATGCTGCAAAGATATTCTTTGTTTTTTTCTTCGTTTTTATACCAAAGTTGTTAAAGACATGTTGGTGTAGCACACAAGGGTTTCCCTCTGCTCAATCCGTCAGAAAATGGTTTGTGTGTATGTCATCCATCTGCATGTTAAACACGGGTAGTATTTGTCTATGCAAAAGAAGCGTGATTGACTACAAAAGTGGCTTTTTTTATCATGTATGAGCTCCTACAAAAAATCTCTTATTGTAGGAAAGCCTTCACTTGGTTCAGAAAGGGAATTTTCTCTTTATGTTTTAAAATGGGGGCTCGCAGCATCAAAGAATCTGTTTCTTAAATGATTGGAGAATTTATGGCTTTTGCATGTCAATACACACGCTGATCTGGGGAACAATCTGCCATTACTTCAAACCCATATTATTTGCTTTAATATTTTGAGTTATGTGACGCGGGCGACCTTGGGTTAAAAAAGAATGACAGATTAACAGTCCCACGCTGACTCACCTCTTTCATACATAATACCTTGTGCAGGCTTTTCAATTACGTAATTATACTTGTGTGCAAATTGTATCAGCTTTGTAATTACTTTTTTATGTCTGTTTCGCACTTTTTGGGAAACCACCGTGGTTAAAGATGAATGCCGTAATATACCCATAATGACAGTAATTACGAACACCCAGTTATAAAAACAAAACCTTTTATTATGTACTGTTTGGAAGTGATATGGTGTACCATCTGTTGACGTACTTTTTTCTTGGACTTGGTAGACCCAAAAACTTTTCTCTTTTTTCCGGTGAACAGTTTTTACCCGAGGGAAAAGGGAGAAAGTCTGTCTTCCCACGAAAAGATTCCTTTCTCGCTCCGCATCCTGTGTATTGAAACTCAGGTTACGTCTTCACTTTACGGTGGAAGGGGATATGACGAGGAGGGGAATCAAAACAAGGTTTTAGTTTTCCATTCCAGAGTGTAATCAAAGTATGGAGGCACAGCGTGTGCAGGGGGCCGTATGTTCACCAACCTACCTAATAATACTCCATGTCGAGTTTGCAAACATTATAATACACTATACTGAATAACTCGGTGAAAATAGATTGGGATAGAAGAGGCTTTAGTGGATACATAACAACAGGCTGCTGGTTGCCCTTCTCCGTGGTTGACTTTCACTGCTGCTCCACACGGGCGTACCTACTGTTTGCTTTTATTCATTGAGTTCATAGAGCAGAAAGAGAGAATTATGGTAACGGATCGATAAAATGGAACCTGAACACATTCCAGACCGTTATACCATATTTCTCTAGAACTGCACTTAGCTTACCAAAACCAATTCTATAACAGTAAATCCAGTGTATTCCACAAAAACTAACTTCTGGGTTTATATTTTGCGTGTGCAGAGAAAATGATTTTTTCGGAAAAAACTGCAGTGATTCTCGTCGCACCTCTTCCGTCTTTACGCCAGCACGCCATGTCATAGCTATTGAGTTATGGAGTCAATCTAATTTTAAAATTGTATTCATTGACATTATTGTCATCCGTATCTAATATATGTATACCAAGTTTAACTTGACGAGATTGACTATCTTTATAATAATCCACATGCGTCTGTGATTTTTATTCCAAAATCGACTAGTCAACGGTTAATTGTTGAAAGTTGAATGTGTAAAAATGGATTTCTCGTGAAAATTGGATGTATTTATGGAAGCATAGTGCACAGACCTTATTAAAAATATTTATGTTTACATTATCGATGCATGCCTGCACACCACACGTCCGGGTCGTGCTGTCTGAGCAGCCTTATTTAATCCAATATATACTCGTTGCAATATTTTCCAAGTCTAGTCTACAAACTCAAGAACCTTTGTCGTGAAAATGAGTCCTCCGACCTTTGAAAACAAACACGAGTTGAGGTTGACGCAGCAGTCAAAGCCTTTTCTCTACTTACAATATAATCTATCGGAATTGTTTATCTAAGCAAATAAAAGCTTAGCCAGTCACGTTTCTGTATTGAAAAAGTGATATAATCCCAAAAGAATTTCAAAACGCCTTCATGCATCAAACTAAACTACAGGATCAGCCGTCGTATTCATAGTCGGCACAATATTTACATTTATTTTTCCACATAAGTAATCTATCAAGTTACATTAGTACCACGGGAGGTGAGGTGAGGCAAAAGTTGTTGCGAACAAATTTCTTTTTCTTTTTGAAAATATATTTATATATATCCCTTCGCCATGAATAGCACACTCTTGGTTTGGTCATACATCTCGCTCTCGTGATGATTTCGCATAATCATTTCATCTCATCAGGATCAAGACCATTTGCAACAATGGAATGATATAGCAAAACACGATGAGAATGAATGTCGTTGTATTTCTTCTCCTTCCACTTTGCAACATCCTTGTACTCTTAAGATTGAATATATATTGTCAAAGGGAAAAAACTGCATGCATAAAGATGCCCTGTGTAGTGCAGGCTCCAATAAAGGACAATAAGGTAGGCACAATTGCATTCACATTAGTTTTATGCATATAGACCATGTTTTGTTAAATGGTATGAAAAGGCGAAGGCGAAAAATAAGCGTAGGTATATAATATACGCAGTGTAATCTTTCAAAAAAAAATTTTACATTGAAACTTCCACATAACCACAGGCCATATGCATTCTCGGACGAAACAGGTCTTGAGTCTTGTGAGAAGAAAGAAAAAGGCACCATCATCATCATCACCACCAGTCAGAATGAAGGAGCCAGAGTCTCACCAAAGTCATGTTTGTGCTTCCCTGTATGACTGTGTGTGAGCGAGCGAGCAGAGTAGTTAGCAGGCAAGTTTTGAGGGAATCCCTTTCAGGAATGTCAATGAAAAAGGAAGGCAGGAGCATCATCATCGCCATCATCATCATCATCCTACAATACTATAGACATACTCTTGCAGCCAAAACTAAAACTTTATTATGCATCTCCTTACAAAGAAAGTACAGGAGTACTCACATTACTTTATTCTAGAGAAGCATGGCAGCCAGACAAGTTGTATGAGAGGATGTGTGTGTATACCATATACCTAAAACGAAGAAAAACTCATTCCCTTAACGTCCACTATGACTGCCTTCATACAAAAAAATGTGTGCTTGCTTTGATGACGACGATACACAAAATGTGTATCAACGTATGTATATAGTATATATATTAAAGTAAACATTGTGTATTTGATGATCATATTGCGAGAAGAAAATGGAATGAGTGAACACTGAGCACGTAGAAAATTATATGGAAAAGGCGAGCAAAGGGATATCCCAAAATTTAAGCATATATTTACACACAGCATTTTTTTATACTTTTTTTATAGTTCTCGTACCTTTTTAACTTTTGCCTATAGCTGTCCTGCCTCGTATTTGAAAGAATATCATGGATTTATATAATGAGATAATGGGTTTCGTTATAGTCAGATGATTTTTTTGACCACGTAAAATACCTACGGACATTGTACGTTCTAAAACTTAATGGAATGTAATATGATGACGCTGATTCTAGGAGTAGCCTTGCTAGACAGCTATTCACAACTTTAATAACAAGAGAAATAATGATGCTTACAATGTACTTGAGACGCATTTTATTGGTTTGCTATACAAATGGTACATGTGTACGTTCATGCTAAACCGCTTTTTATAGTAGTTTTGCCATAAATTGGATTAAAATTGTTTAAACCAGGAGGAGTAATACTTTATGAGAAAGTAATTTTACCATTTTACCTGTAAATACATATTGAGAAAATGTGAAATGTGCATGATATGGTTGCGTTGCGTCAACTGTTGTTGCCTTTCAACTCTCCGCTTCACACGGGGAAAATGCCCTTTTTATAATAACTTTGATTCGTCCTGTATAATCATTAAACATGGGAAAGCTGAGTTGCAGGGAGGTGGGCACCCATGAAAGAAAAAATGCCGCTGAGACTGCACTCGCCTCATGAAGTCCTTATAATCCATATTACAAAACTGCATATTTCATACAGCAATTATTGTGCTCGCGGATACATATATTCCCCAGTCACAGAAGGTTATTTTGCCAACTAGTTGAAATAATACGCTGAAACATGAACAAGTCTCATCAACCATTCCATTTTATTCTGTTAACTTATTATACTCATACATCCATCCTCCTCGTCTTGCACCGAAATACTCCGTGATGATGATCATCCTCATCTCGTTTAGTGGGTTAGGCATCGCTAGGTTAAGGAAGAGCATATAAGATTTTCCAAGACTAATATACCTTTTCCCCTTAAGCTAACTTAAGCTAATTTTTTCAACAAGAAGAAGGCAAAAAGGCAACAAGCCAGAAAATATATTAGAGATGGGAATGTGTATATTATTAGAGGGGAAAATGAAATGGATGCAGTGCAAGTAGGCAAAGTGCAACGCAATGAAGAAAATTGGAAGTTGGAAACCTTTCTGGCTCCAACCAATCTACTGCTGCGCTGGGCTCTGTTATGTATCTCCTCCACATGTTGTATACCTACTCCTTGAAGTACAAAAAAAACGGAGAAAATACCAAATGCAATATATAGGAACATTTTGAAAATGCAACCCGTATCCACTATATAATACATAAATGATGTTATGTTGGTGAAAAAAGCACTTACTTTTCTTTTTTCATGTTGTGTGTTTTTTATCACACGGGTTTCCTCAAGGAGACTCGAAGACTGGCTGGTGTGTTCACAGTAGTAGTATTTCCAACTTTGTTATTTCTCATGTTTTCCCTAGCTCTAGCTGTTCCATGTATACCCTATACTTCCTTTTCTCTTCCTGTTACACGCAACACCAAGTTATTTAGCGGCCGTCGCCTTGTCAAGTGCCAAAAAATCCTTACACGTAGGCTCATAAAAACTCGCTATATCTACAAATGGTCGGTTTTTTGTTCGAAAAAAAAATTGGAATGCAGTCGTAACTCTTGCATTATGCGCCTTGACTTGTACTGGTATGAGGGTGAAATTAGGTTGATGCTTTTATCAGTCTACTCTACACACAACAGCAGAATACGTATCGCTAGTTCAGAACCTGAATGTGTTCTCCCGACAAAAATTATTTTGTCCATATTGCCAACTATTTATGTACTTTGCTAATTTCTTTTCTTTTTCGTTAAGTGCGAGGAAGTGCTATGAATTCATTAGTTCAATTTGAACTGCGAAACCTACGTCATAGTCATACTCTGGTGCTTTTTAGTCGTGCCAAATATTTCTGCTTCTTGTCTATCCCAACGCATTCATGTTATCCAACATAGTTCTCACTCGGGGCGCAGCAGGAGTCTTTGAAAAAAAGTGAATAGTGTAGCACGGATTTTTAAAGAGATTTTTCACAAAAGACGTAGTGTTGAAAGCAACAAGAGCATAAAATCAGTCAGGGCCTATGTGTGCTTCTGATTTTGACGTTGACTTCAGCATGCACTCTATCCTTTAAGGATGATCTTGATGTTCTCGTGTTTAAGCGTCTACAGCGGTTGCAGAAACGGGCATATTATGTATATTAGATTAGTTTAAGTTGAGCCTACAAAACACCGCGGATTTGTCGTCTATCTCTTGACTTGACGCGAGTGAGTAAACTTAGGTATCCAACCAAATCCACGTTTTTCAATGAGAGTATCCCACTGACGCACTGGTGTGGTAGTGTGAGCAACAAGCTGATTTGGCATGCCTATTTGCCTCCTGATAGGATGATATAATATGACGGATAAAAATAAGAAAAAATATATATATGTTTTTACACGGAGAACACCATTTTGCCTACACACCCAAATGATCAGTGGGGATGCATCAAAAACTGGCAGTGGCACACTTGAAAGTTTACCATTAGTAATTTGCGTGATAATTGCTAGTTTGTAATGCCCCATTGTATGAATCTCATCACATTGTGTGTATGAACATGAAGTTATCTTTCATGTATAATTTTTCATCAGGTTTGATACAGTTATGTGTATACAGTACACTCTCAATCATCATGGAGGATGATTCATCCTGGTGCAGTTGTCCCACTCGTAAAAATGTGGTTCTCTTCTTGGCACGGCATGAATAAAATCCTTTACCTGAGGCGTCAGACAACCTCTCGTATTCAAATTGAAATAACAGGGAGCCAACCTGCAAAAATTGTGATATTAAAATTGATTATCAAATCCAACAGATTGACTGTCATATCAAAACTGTTGTTACATGAATGGATTATCTCTTACGTATATCAATATACACTGAATACACTCATCCTTCATGAATTAGGTGTGCATCGCATCGCATGCATCATTTTCATCTCACAGCAGCAGCAACTGGTTTTGCATAAAAAAATGTGTGTGGCAGTGGTTAAGAGAAAATTCCAAACTGTCTATTTGCCTATTCTCGCTCCCTGCCTTCTTCTTCGACTCATTTTCTGATTGTGATTATGACAAGGCACATATCCTCTTTGTTTGCTGAAGTCAACATGCATTCGTCGACGAGAAGGATTTTTGTGCGGAGTATTAACCAAATGTTGTATTTTAATCAGTTGATAAAACTGTGTGCGTGTGTGCAATGGTACTCGAGCGTTTATTCAATATTTCTTATGCCAGTCAAAAATACTCTCCTGGATGCTCCTTTCGTGATCATGATGACAGTCTTCATGGATAAAACCTGGTAATTTGGGTTGTTCATATGACTATGCGACAGCCCCACCACTTGCCACACACATACCACAGCACTCTACAAGATGCTCCCGTTAAACTGAACAGAAAAGGGTATTCCCAATAAGTATCACTATGAACGCATGTCAACCCATGTTATCTAATTTTGTAAGTATTAAAACTACATTGACGATGAGCTTGTTAGTCATCCATTTTAAGCAGCGTCAGAGGAAATCGAAGGATAATACATGAGAGCTGCATGCAATCAATTCAAACGGGGAGCTTCACTGGTGAAGCCCCGGCATATTAAGTTGATAACATAACCCGAGGAACACATTTGATTTTTATGAATTAGTACTTAATGATAATATCTCAATACTTTGCTTCCAACTTTTATAATTCGCTGGCATCATCCGTCTCATCAGTTTTAAATGTTATCTTTTTCATTCAATTCATATTTAGAAGGATGCCTGTCTGACATATGACTCCACTTGACCCGAAATTTCCTCATGCAAAACCAAATAACTATTTACATAAATGCCCCCACCATTCCTCATCGCCATTTGTTACTGTCGAATAGCACTAAATTCTCGTAATATCTACCTAAAAGTGGAGTGTATTTAGAAATATAAATAAATAAAAAAAACATGGTGGAGCTGTGTGGAACGCTACAAAAGCGCTGTGCAAATGCAAAGATATTTGCAGTTGGCATCATAATCAGAAATCAGATATATATAGAGGGCCCGACTGACTCCATAACGAAAACTCGAGGTGGAATCAATTCAAAAACTTTGTATGAGCATCACATTCAGATAAAAAATATACATACGTAGCATATTTTCCAGTGAAATTGTGCACAAGACTTGCCCTGCGACCATTGTTGTTCATCGTCTCTCAACTCGCATCGTGATGCTCTCTCATATATAATTAAAGACAGGAGGCGCCTCCAAGCCTGTCTCTTTTGCTCGCCCTACTCCAATAATTACCATGCTGCTGCTGATCTCCCTGACTCTGTGTCTCCGAGCAGGCAGGAGGCGCAATAGACGCGATGTTTACATGCACACCATCATCACGGCAGTTCTTCGTAATAAAAAACACTTTGCAGTTAACTTTTAATGGATGGAGAATTATTACAAGGGATGTATTTTCTCCTTGTAATGCAATTTACGTGTTTAAGGATTTGAACTACATCACCTACTCACTACTCACTTTGAGACACAAACACCAACACAAATGTGGGCATTTCAGATGTGTTTGCATGGGATGTTAAAAAAGTATGTTTTCATCCGATGACAAAATACGACATGTAGGTATACACACTTGTACATGGTGAGTAGAGCTGATAAAAAAGGAATTGATGTTATTTTGGTAAACTTGAAAGAGGAGACATGACATAAACCCAACTTTATTTTAACTCTTCAAGTGGTTTTCTCTACGCGTCTGTGACACTGATGTCATGCTGCTGTCAGTGAAGGGTGATGTGCTGATTTTCTTACCATCAATTCTGTCGTGACACGCATCTAATGTAATGTAGAACCTACGAGGATGAAAAATTTGCCGAAATTCTACATTTGAGAGGCATCCATCACCTTTTTTGTGTCTCTTCAGAGTGCTATTATAGAGTCAACTTCCGTAATTTCAGTTTTCTGTAAAAGGCATCATTTTTGCTGATTTGTCTATAGACATCTTGGGGTTCTTCTCGCATGAATTTATTAATTTTATATTGAAAATAATTTACAAAATCCCAGCAAACTTGCTGACTTGGCGTATAGTGAGTAGTTGCCGGTTCTGTAAGAAATTCATGG
>JAANSN010003301.1:0-19218 GCA_036850665.1 Dicranocentrus wangi | reverse complement strand
GCTACTTTTCTTCTGCCCCGAAGGATTTCGAGCTCTGGGTATGCGTGTTCTCTGGAAGTGCATTGAATACACGCTGCTTTTATTTATTTAAGCTTTCAAACCTGACGTTAAAAAACGATTTCTATAATTTTGCAGGGATATCAGGAGGTGGATGACAAGGAACCCTTTTCTTTCGGCAAGTTTGAGTTCACCGAGAAAGATGCTCCTTCGAAGATTTATGAAGTTCAGGTATGATTCAATCAAGAGCCTACTGGTAATGTTAGTGGTAAATAAGAATAACGTAAACCGACGGCTAATGTTTTTTCCTCTTATATTTCTTTACAGAATATGAATTTCGACACGTTTAACATGGTACAGTTCAATTTTCTAACGAATCACGGCAACAAAAATTATACAGCAGTTTATAAAGTAGAAGTGCATGGTTTACTGGATCAATCGATTGCAGACAAATCTTTACCAGAGAAATAATACAAGTTTTAAGTTTCAAACTTTTATAGAATATTATTTAGAGTCTTTTGTGGGATTTAAGAGTTATAGTAGTAAAGTCGCACACTATTACAAAAAAATATTCCAGTTTATTACCGTGATCTCTTTAATGGTTTAAGTTTAAGATGATTCCCGATACTTCTCCAGAGCAAGTAACCCTCGAAGCACGACTTCCTCCTTGAAAGGAGCTCCCACAAGTTGCACGTTTATTGGCATTCCGGCAGATTCGGACATGGCCTTTATAACCATATAATTTTTGGTGCATCTCATTTAAATTCAATGCAAAGAAATGAAATATCAAATAATTCACGAATTTTTTAATATGCTTCACGTACCGCTTTGACGCGTTTCAAAAACGGATCTCCTTCATCATCATAAGAGTCAATGCTTGCTTGACTCTCGGTTCCGAAACGAACCACTCCAGCAGGAAAGTTGACAATGTTCCATAAGAGAGTATAGACAATGGCAACTAGGGTAAAACCAAATATCGCATATATTATATTGATCCGACAATAATAACCCCCATATGTTTGCTAACTACTTACATCAAGAAGGGGTATATACTTACTCATGGTTACTCCATAGCCCTCATCGAGCGTAACCGCAGGAATTGGGAATGCTGGACCCAATATTAGATCAATCCCATTCCGACCCATTCTTCCCAAAATGTCCTCGGTAATAACTCTCTTTTCATCTACAAGATCCCATAAATCACCTGCGGTTTTTATATCAGCCCCACATCTCGACCGATCCGTGTCTCTCGCCGTGTCGTTGACGTTGATCTTGGCGGCGTACAACTCTGGATTCCTAACAGACTCCGCTAAACCCGCAACGCAGCGGGACACCCTCTCACCGGCAAATCCGTCTTTTAGATATTTCCCCTGATCGGCGAGGTACAGATCGAAAGCCATTTTCATGTATTTCCTCCCATCAGGCAGTTCAAAGTCTACAACTTCATGACCCATGGATTCCAGCGCGGCCTTTGCTGCGAGAACAGTCTTCCTCGTGTCTGGGGTGGAAGGGAGCATCTCGAGGGACGTGAAGTAGCCTATTTTTAACTTTTTCTCTGATGAGAACAGCTATTATTATACGGAATCGAAGAAGAAAAAAAAATTCTAGCATTTTCCAATTTGCACAACACACAACACAACCATGAGCAAACTCTCCGCATATGCTTTTTATTATTATTATTATTGTATTATTGTGCCATATATATAGTCTTACAGCCTCATTCCAGGGGATTGGAACGGCCAGGGGGTCATACTGATTTTGTAAGTTGTCTTCCAGCAAAGCCTTCATTACCAAGCAGAGAACTTTTGCGTTCGGGGCCATTATTCCTGGAACGCCGCGTACTGCCACCGAACAGTGAACACACACAAATTTTAGTACCAGCAAACCAAAAACTTTTTTTTTGTTTATTGCTAATTTTAAGAACTTGGAACTTACTTCCCAAGCTGGGAACACATTGCTCTTGTCCTTTGTCAGTAAGCCGATTATTAGTGGATCGAAGTGTAGATATTCCGTGATACTGACATGGGATTCGGAGGGAGCCTCCTATATCACTTCCAGTGGCGAACGGGACACCTCCTGTACACATTATTTTTTTTGCACAAATTATATTAGGGCTACTCTTTTAGTAGAAAGCTTCAAGTTTAATTATACATCGTGCCAATATAGTATAGACGAGACCTGCAGCAACAATACACCCCGAGCCGGAACTTGATCCCCCCGGTGCTAAATTCGGGTTGAGGCAGTTGACAGTGGTCCCAAAGATGGGATTCTCACTCCCAGATGAGAGCACGCTTTGAGGGACATTCGTCCTCGCAAACGGAACGGCACCCAACTTTAGAAGGATTTTTACGAGGNCATTCGTCCTCGCAAACGGAACGGCACCCAACTTTAGAAGGATTTTTACGAGGACAGCCGTCTCTTTGACTGGTTTATAAAGTTTTTTGGCAAAGCCCAACGTGGTATCCAGTCCCTCAATGTCAAGATCCTCTTTCAGCGCAACAGGCATTCCATGAAGGGGCCCGGTATTGCACTCTGGAGAAATGGCATCCAGCGCCGAAGCCCATTCCTATATATAGGTATATATATAAAGTTTTCACACGACAAGTGAAAAATTGTTGCGTTTCTCGGGAGTATGTAGTGGAAGTGGAGTGGGGAAAAATGGATGAAGCGGGAGCGGACCCAAAAGCAAGCAAGATATTATTTTGGTGGGGCAAAGTAATGGCTTTTCGGAGAAAGTCGTTTAAATTCATGACCCCGTCGCCCAGTTTTTCTATAAACTGGGAATGGGCCTTTTTTCTTCTTTGTACTTTACTTGATGGGCCAATAATTTAATGGGAAATGGACTCACAAAGGCTTGCGGAATGAAGTCAGTGACGCAGTTGAACTTTTCGGTGACTTGTAAAGCCTTCGCGGTGTAGGCATGGAGCACCGTGCGTGCGGAGAGTTGTCGGGACTTCAGCTTGAGGAGGAGCTCCTCAAAGGAGAGCTGCACGATTTGGGAGGCAGCCTCGTCCAAAACATGCTCCGCTTTTAGTTTTGCAAAGGACTCTTCCCGTTCCTGGTGTTTCCGGGCGAGTTTCGCTTCAATGACAGGATCTAAGGCGGACTTTACAAAAAATGATAAGTTATTACCACTTGATTTCCACCTGACTGCTAAAGTCGATGCAATTTGTAATAATTCTGATTGAACATCCTGTATAATAATGTATGAGCAACCTACCTGGTCCATTTTTAAGAATTCCTTATTTGTAAACTGTTGTTATTTGGGAACTAGAAAAGCAGAATAAAAATATCCTGTGATATTGATACGGGATCAGATCACCGACTACAGAGCAACCCAGCATGAACCCACAAGTTGAAGTTGTGTGATTGAAGCTTCTTTTTTGTTGAAGTGATGCAGATATATTATTACAGAGACTAAACGCTCATCCTCTCTTGTGCATCTACCTAGTATAATAAATCTCAAGTTCATGATAAAATGCTATGCTATCATCGTACCCTAAACATACATTTATCCTATCCTGTCTAGAATCCAGTTCCATTCACATCCTATGAATCTGTTATATGTCAACTTAGCCAAGCGTGTGTTAACCTTGATGTTGAAGGTCTTCAACAATCCAGAATCCAATCCAGACCGGTCTGTTTTAGTGGGTGTTAATTTGTGTATATGTATGAAGCATGGATTTTTTTCCACACGTGTGCTACTCCATATAATAATACCAAATACACAACTGCCAAAAGCATTTATCTTGAGTTGAGAGTTTTGCTGTGAAACATCCTCCTATTTTTTCCCTAGAAATGCTTGAATGTGATAAAACGGGTGTGTAAAAAATAAAAAATAAGTATATACATAACCGGTTGATTCTGATTCAGAGCGGATGCATGCATATGTCTGCTTGTGGATAACGTAAAAAAAAATTCAGCATGTATCGCGTGAAAAGTGGTTATTTTAAGAGAAAAAGTAGACAACAGATTGTTTCGGACAAAAAAGAGGAATCGCAGGAAATTGAATAATCTGAGGAAATTGAAATGACTTGAAGATTTTTGGCGAATAGTTACTTATAAATAAAAATATTTTAATATTTTTTGTTTCCTGGAGTTTGCCCCATCGTTTAGTAAAGTAGCAAGAAGCGAACAATGTGCCATCATGCTCCACGTGCTCTCATTTTCATTTTTAGGACAAAGAGCTTGTTAATTTCCCATTTTCTCAAACTTTATGTGAACTTTCGTCAGAAGGGCGGCGGCGGTTCCATGCGACAGTTAGGTTAGTTACCAAAGTATAATTAGGATTTTTCTTTTTTCCCCTCGCGTTTCACTTCATTTACGGCTCCCACTCCCACTCTCACCATCAGTAATAATTGTCGCGTGCTATAACCAATAAATTGCATCTTCTGTCAAGACACGTAACGAGCGCAGCACACAAGTTGGATTCGAGCCTAGTCCCGGCCGGCATGTGTGTACACATTACGGTGGTGGTGGTGGTGGTGCCTTAAGTGCATTATGATTATGAGATAACCTGGTATTTATTGGAGTCGTGCCGATTCATGCAATTCCCTTTAATATCATTCCGGTCGTTATTGCATTGTTCGACACAGCCATATAGAGAGCAAGTTAAGTTGGGAGTCGACGATGGGAAGGTGGAATTAAGATGGAGAATGTCTAATAATACTACTACCCGACTCAGGCTTCCGTCCTCCCTGTTATCGTGAAAGCATGACGTGGCCAAGTGTGAAATATATATATATATATACCTATGTATAAAGGTAGAGCAGAAACAGGGAAAAGTTTTCGTGGCTCATGGAGTCAGAGAGAGAGAGAGCAAGAGAGAAAGAGAGTGTATTCGAAAGAGCCCTTTTTTGTTCGGCTCATTAAGAGCAGAAAACCTGAGGCGAGTTACCTTAATTTTCACACCCGTAACGCACGACGAGCTGCTGAGTGAATCTACACGCATTTTCACCACTTAAGGCATCTCAAAGCTGTGAAATGAAGCGTAAAGTTTCTCACAGTCGAGTTGTCTACAAAAAAAATACTCTTGCTGAGGATTTCACTCTTCCAACTTCCAAGCTCCAACAAAACTTGCAAGATTTTTTTTTCTATAAAACATACAGCAGCGTGCCTTATACTTCCATTCCATAATATCTGTGTTCCTCCCTGATCCTCCTGCCTGCTCAATATTAGGATTCCTCTGCTCCATTGTAAACATTGCTGATGTAAAAGAACGATGGGAGCTGGATTAAAGATACATATTATATAGGAAAATATGTAGTAGTAAACTTGAGCAAATAACCTGAATCATAAAAAGACATTTCCTTTCCAATGAAGGTAATTACTCGGCATGTACGTGCGTGACAGTTCCCTTGCTCGTGAAAAAGGCTGGAAGCTTCCAAAATCTATATATGTACTTTTGTGTAATAATGGGCAACTGATCAAGCTCTTGTGGAGGATATTTGTTGCATGTTGCTGCTGACAAGAAAAAATGTTGCAAGCAGCGTAACCTATGAAAAGCTAGGTCGTAATACAGTGCGGAAGACATAGGATGAGTCGAGTGGAGAGCTTGATGGTTGTACCGTATTGGTGCAACTATATTGCAAATTACAAAATAAATTAAACTACATGTTTTTCTTACCATTTCACTTTATTTCAATGTTGCGTACACATCTATTCAAAACTTTAGATCCCGAATTTTAAGAAATTATACAAATGCCGCCTAACTTCAATTTTGATTTGGCTTTAGCAAGCATGATTTACAAAAACCTTTCTTCCAAATTCTCCGATCCAAGCCAAGGATCTCCTCTCACACGACTCGACTCTAGTAAAATAATAGCTAATTTACTTGTCAACATTAGCCATTTCATTTACAGTTTTATGTACAAAAGCCTTTCATTAGCACACGACGGATATCTTCGTCTTAACTTCTCCCAACCAAATAGTTTTTTCCGCCTTCTTCTTGACGTTTAATTTCGTTTCATTCGACTGCAATTTCCAGTAAGTAGTTTGCTGAAATGTTTAATTCCAACTGAATGGACATTACTTACTACTGACTCCACTGTTTTATATGAGCTAATCGGTGCTCCTTTTTGTGGAAGATCTAAATCGGCGGCGGAGGAGAATCCTCTTCGCAGGAAGTAGTAAATGGAGCGATTCAATTGACTTTTAGATTCTGGATCTGCTATTAATGGGAGCAGTGTACGCAATAATACGGGATGCATTCCCCAATATTAGGCAATAACCCACAGCTTCATTTCCGCTTCCATCCATGTTTGCTCCTCATTCCATTCGATCTCGTCTCTCTTCTCTTGTGCTCCATGGAGCTTCTTGGATGAAGCTCTCTGGCATCATTTGTGCTTGAGAGAAGATGAGAAATGAGAAAATCACTTTCTACTACAACTAACTCTGCGCAATAAAGTACATACACAAATAAATAACATGAACAATAATCCACAATTTTTTTTTCTTCTGCATTCCCACTTTATTACGCACAACACATCATGTATGAGCAAATAAGTAAGTGTATCGGATAAGAAGATCAAATCAGTTCATATAGTCCATTGTACCACTGACTGACTGACAGGAGGCTGCTGCTGCTGCTGCTGTGTGAGTTTTCTGTCATGATCATGATGATGTTGATCAAGAAAAATCGGGATTCCAAAAAAGGAATATTTTAATATGAGCATAATTCAAAGCAATCACGCAATTGCAAAATAAATGGCACGCCAAAGTCGTAAGTCATCAGATGTATCCACTTGAATGTAACAATCACAACCACACTACATATATGTATATGAATGCTATCTATAGGCCAGAAGTCAGGTGTGCAAGTGTGCATATACATACATAATTATGTAAAAAAAATAAAAAATGAAAAATTTAGTAAGTATATAAAACATCCCACCTGAACCTCGTAACTCTCAAATCTCGACAGTAAAACAACCCGAGAGTGCACCATTGAAATGATTTAGAGAAAATCAAATTTTTAATATGAGCATAATTCAAAGCAATCACGCAATTGCAAAATAAATGGCACGCCAAAGTCGTAAGTCATCAGATGTATCCACTTGAATGTATCAATCACAACCACACTACATAATATATGAATGCTATCTATAGGCCAGAAGTCAGGTGTGCAAGCGTGCATAGTGCATATATATACATAATTAAGTAAAAAAAATAAAAAATAAAAAAGTTAGTAAGTATATAAAACATCCCACCTGAACCTCGTAACTCTCAAATCTCGACAGTAAAACAACCCGAGAGTGCACCATTGAAATGATTTAGAGAAAATCAAATGTAGATCAATGCCAGCAGCTCAAAAAAACCTTGGGAGTTGAGTTGTGTGATCTGACTAATTTTAGAGTTTGAGAAGTTTTATCGTGTGAGCATAAAATGGTAATAAGTATAATGTGCTTTGTGGGTGCCACCGCAATTAGCAGTGGATGAGATACTTCGCTGTCAAATTCATTTTGAAGAGAGAGAGAGATAAGACGATCTAAGATAAACGTCAAGATAAACTCGTACGCGCAGTGACAATCTTGTCGTTAATGAATTTATGAAAGTGATTTATATGAAAAGTGATAAACACGACATTGTTTTCAGAGTAAACACACAACTAATCGACCTGCACATCTTTTCAGGCGTGCCTCATCGGAATCTCCTCCTCGTTTACACAGTTGAATTGAAGTGCAGTTCCTTATTGTACAAATATTCTCTTGGTTGAGGGGAATGTGAATTCCGTGATTCTACCACTTTTCTAAAAGAAAAAAAGTAGTTTAAAATTACTATTCTGCAAACATGTTTTGTTGTGGAAAATCGAAAAAGTCCAAGAAAATCAGTGGACAATCCAAGGCGTATTCGGAACCACCCACGCTGCCTGCGAGTCGAAAGGCCAGTTTGAAAGAGAAAGAAAAGGAGGCGGTGATTATTGTTAAACCGCAAACGCCCGTGGAATCTGCTGGGAGAAGAAGGGAGCCTAAATCCCCTCCAGTTTTTCGAAAGCAGTGGTCCACGGCTGACAAAAATTGGTTTGAAGAGGGAAAGGTAGGTTAATTAATTTGGTCAAAAAATATTTTTCTATTTGGGAGGTGGTGCAAACAAGTTTGATGTTGCTGATGAAATAAACATGTTGTTGATTGGTTTGAAATTATTTTATGCAGCTAATCAAGTCCGTCCTGAGTCACCTGGCTGTCAACGAAATTTTGCGAATCCGGCTAGTAAACAAGCAATGGAACACTCAAGCCTGCGAACTGCTCCTTGTTAAACCGCAAACGCCCGTGGAATCTGCTGGGAGAAGAAGGGAGCCTAAATCCCCTCCAGTTTTTCGAAAGCAGTGGTCCACGGCTGACAAAAATTGGTTTGAGGAGGGAAAGGTGGGCTGGCGTACTTTGGTCAAAAAATATTTTTTTCTATTTTGGAGGTGGTGCAGAGTGCAAACAAGTTTGATGCTGTTGAAATAAACATGTTGACTGGTTTGAAATTATTTTATGCAGCTAATCAAGTCCGTCCTGAGTCATCTGGCTGTCAACGAGATTTTGCGAATCCGGCTAGTAAACAAACAATGGAACACTCAAGCCTGCGACCTGCTCCGCGAGCGGATGGACGGGGTTATCATTTTACAACGGGGATTAGGCTACTACACAAAGATAATGAGTGCCAGCATCGACATCCCGATAGGTCGCATATTCCTCAACATCCTCGACATGGATGAACTTCAGCCCCAGCAATTCTTCAGGATGGTGGGTCACTCGGTTCACTACCTCATCCTCAACTTGGAAGGTCACAGTGTTCCCCAGTTCCAGGGAAACCTTCACCACCTCCGCAACTTGAAGCAGGTGTCCCTCAACCTGTTCAACGAGTACGGGAAGGAGGGGAAAGGCGGCGACTCGAAGGAGAATCCCTCGTCAAGAAAAATCTCCTCCGAGGTTCACATTTTTGTCGAGAACTATGACGAAACCAACAACAACAAACCGCTGGAGCTCCAGCTCCCCCACCTCAAGTCCATCATCATGTCCGCAGAGGCCACGTGGAAGTCTAATGAGCCCTTCCTCCTGGAACAGCTCGTCCGAGCGGCGACCAACCTGAAAAATTTAAACCTGTCAAAGTGGCCGTTCCCCGTGAAACCGGATCTTTTTGAAAAGGCGTCCCTCGACCATCTCACATTTCTCACTGTGGGCTTTCTGGGAAACCACGAGCTGAGGACACTGGCGGGGAAAAGGGTTCCCTTGAAATCCGCCGATTTCCAGTTGGACACCAACGTGGAAGGGGACACCCTTGACATGTTTATGGAAAGCGTGTCAGCCTCCATCCAATATTTGCGAATAGAGTCCAAGTCAAACACAAATCTGGTGTTTCGCGTGCTCGGGAAAATGCCTTGTCTCCTCACCATCCGACTAACCCACTGGGTGGGCAAGATTTGGCTGGATACGGTGGCTGGCAACTGCGACAACTTGACCAAACTCCAGTTTGGAAACTGCGACCCTGCCAGCATCACCCTGAAGACTCCCAAATCCAACATGAATGTCAAGTACTTGGCAGTAAATTTTGGAAATTTTTCAACCGTCTCGGCAAAGCAGCGCTCGGCCGTGGTCAGAAATTTCATCCAAGCCTTCCCCCAGCTCGACTCGTTCATGATGCGGCAAGTGTCAGACAAAACACTTGGTCAGATTGTGAATGGCTGGCCCGGGCTGAAAACTTTGAGAGTCACGAGCGCATTCGGATTGACAGATTCAGGCCTCACTGGCATTCCCATCAATGAGCTTTCTAAAATGACAAAACTGGAGTACAAGCTGAGTTGCGGGTGCTGTCTCCCCGTGCCTGTTGTTGATGAGAAGCCGAGTGTTGACAACGTTCGACAATATCCCCATATTGGAAAGCTCACAAGTGAGAGAATTCTTTCTTCAATATATTTTTTTTTCTTTCTTTTTTTACGAAACGGAGTGGTAACGTGACCCTCAAGAAAATGATATACTGCGGGGAATACAATAATATACGAGTAGAGACAGCCATCGCCGCCGCATTCCGAAAAATTTTCATACAAAAATGCTACCTATATATGTACCATGATTTCTTCTTTTTTTTCTCTTCTCTTTTCAGATCTTTTAGAACTGAGCATTGAGTCTGAGGAAGGATCACATTTTCCTTTGACAAACTTTTCCCTTCATTTGGGAGTCCACGAGCTAACAAAACTTCACTCGTTGAAAATCACTTGTCATAATGTAAGTCAATTTTCCAAATGAAAATATATCTGACTGAGCCAGAACCAGTTTCCCAGCAGCCGTGTGTACTACTGCGTATAGGTATTTATGTTTCCTTCCGCACTCCATCATCCACACGGTGCGGTACAGTAGTGTTCCTAGTTTTGTGTCCCTTCTTTTTGGAACCTTTTTCTCCAACCCCTACCTGCTACCTAGCCTCTTCTAACTTTACGCTATTTTTTCTCCATCTTTTTCTTCGTGTGTGTGTGTGTGTATGATACATATACTCTGTGGGATTTTTGGTCAAGCTCAGAAAATGAAATGAAAATAATGGAAAACTTTTTAGCAAGATTATAAAGTTATGTGTAACGTAACCAAAAGTAATGACCTGGGAATGTAGCACGTTGTAAACTTGTCGACGTCGTCGACTACACAGTTCCACCTCCACCACATCCACATTTTTTTACACTCTGGAAATGCCCCACCTTATTTTTTTTTCTTCTTTTTACTTTACTTTCAGGAGCTGGGACCCCACTGGTGCCTCAAGTGTATTGCAGATAACTTGCCTAATATAAAAGAGTTAACAGTCATG
Organism: Dicranocentrus wangi; assembly: GCA_036850665.1. Taxonomy (NCBI): domain Eukaryota; kingdom Metazoa; phylum Arthropoda; class Collembola; order Entomobryomorpha; family Entomobryidae; genus Dicranocentrus; species Dicranocentrus wangi. The sequence continues at coordinate 8,442 of JAANSN010003301.1, read as the reverse complement.
GATAGAGCTATAAGTCATGATCGTTACGAGGAGCACGAGGTACTATATCTTCTCAAAAGGATATCCAACTTGAAGCTGCGGTTTATTCCTATAAATAACGAGTCGCGGTCCAAGGTTTTTTAAAATTGTACACGTAGCAAGCCAAGCAGCCCGGTATAGCCGGCGAAACTAAAAAGGAAAATAGAATTCCACACTTTTTATTTTCAACTCAAGAATCGTTCGAGCAAACTAGGCTAGCACACACACGTTCACGTTTCTCTCTTTTTCCGTGTTTCGTTCTCTGTATTATAGGGTCGAAATGCTGCTGGGGAGATTAAAAACTTGGTTTTTATTGCTCCCCAGCACTTCATTGGTATTTATTGTGTAAGTTTTAGTAGTCTTGTAGAATTTGACATTAATTTTACGAATGGCTTCCGTCCTGGGTTCAGTTTCACCTGGAGTGGAAGTATATTATGGAATTTTTTGTGGACCTCAAACGTAAAGCGAGCACGTGACGGGTTCTACGCTTTTTATGCGAACAAGTGAAATTGTTAAACTAATAATAATCATAGATCATTTTTCTGTTCTGAATTCCATCAGTTCGATTTATTTCAGGAAGTTAGCCAATGTCGCAATAAATTATATCATTTTCGATTTCCAATTCCACCAGCACATCCGCATATTTTCATACTTGAATATGAAAAAAAGCAAACTTTTTTTCTCTCTTCTTCTTCTTCTTCTCCTCCGCTAAAACATATCGGCTTTGGGATTTTGGTCAGTAAACCTGAAACCGCATCATTGATGGCGTGATCCTCTGCAAAATCCTCATCGATTGGATCCCAATGGGTTTCACATTTTATTCCAGTCACTCTCCCGCACCACCGCCACCACCACCACCACCTCCACCTCCACCACTGCTATAGAGATACTACTTACCAGTGTAATCCGTCATTGAATCCCTTGTCATTTTCTTCACTCTTTGGGAAAAACGTACGTTTTCCACTGAGCACTCATATCGGTCTCGACCAGTTTTTCTCATTTCATTTGAAACCTGCTTGCTACACTCCCAGAGACTGATGCTTGCCTAGAAAAAAAGAAATTCCCCTTTTTTCAAGAAAAGTACCAAACGAGAGGGAGAGAGAAAAAATCCTTTTTTACGCTCAACTCAACTTTTACTCCTTTCGTTCGTGAAGGTGGTGTGTGTGGTCTTCTGGCTCAGTTTTTCCAAACTACGACAACTGTTTGCGTCCCTGCAATAATCCTTTCGGTGAAATGATGATACTCAAAAAAAAAAGTTTCCTTCTCGGACACGTATAGAAGAGTCAACGAGACTCGCCAAGGAGGATACGATCCTGGTGTTTTGAGATCAGAGAGCCTTCTCTAAGATTTCGATAATATAATACACATATTTTTTTCTTGTTGAATATGGGAGATCATATATTATACCATATTTTTTGTTCCAGGGAAAAAGGAATGATGATGGTGTAATGTCAGAACAAGTGATCTCATAAGGTAGCCGTCAAAAATCATTTCTGTCAAACCTCTATTTTTTATATATATCCCAACTGCTTATACCAAAATATGGGCCATAGATAACCCGTCGTCGTACATTCTCTGGGATCGGTGTGACCGAAAAAGAAAAAAAAATTCTCGTTTTCCTACTTTTTTTTCCTTCGGCTCCGTTCCGTGCATGATGGGATATTTTCAACTTTGATACTTTCTGAAAGGGAATAGCAGTAGCGGAACGGAGGAGGAACTCAATATGGGTGAAAATTTTGTACCAAGTGGATAACACACACGATAGCAATTCTCCCTCTCCCTTCCTCCTTCTTTTGTAAGGGGGAAAACGTGAGACGACGGCAGAGAAGAAAGAGTCATGCATGGTCCCCCTTATTTCCCCCTTCGTCCATCACTTTTTTCCCTTTTTTAGTCTCAGTTAGTGCATCACATTTTCGGAACATGTACGTGAGTTAAGGAGATATGAAACCAAAAAAAAAAGAAATGATTCGACATTTACCATCATCCAGAGTATAAAAATAGGGTTATCCCTTTGACATAATGGAAAGTCCATTTCGGGGGAATGACAATTTGTGAAGTGGTAAGCTGATGGGGCGGCGGCTTGCTTGGTACGATGGAGAAGTGAAAAAGGACGGAAAAATAGAAAAAAATATCATTATCATCGATGCTCGACAAAATGCCAAGTTGAGTTCCTTTGGAACAAAGGTTTTTTTCCTAGATTGACACTGTCGGATTAAATTCTTCCATTTACATCGAATACATTAACTACTACATATCTGACGGGATGATTTGGCAGGTAGACGTTTTAACTATTTTAACGGCGCAGAAAGTAAGCATTAAGCATTAAAATCAACCATGTTTAAAAAATAGTCATTGAAAAGAAAAGAAATACCTTGGTGTACAATCGACGAAACGCACTGCGAAAAACATCCCTTTTTCATACCTTGCAGTACACCATAAATTTCAGGTGGTTTTAACCCATCGTGCGACTTCCACTTTTACTTTTCACAAACCATTTCGAAACCTTCGCACGCATACGCTTATCATCTGTCTGATATGAGCATATTCTCACATAAGGTTATGTACGAATAAAGGTTGAGACGAGATGGGAAACCCCAAATTTATATACATTTTCTCTTGAGCCCTTTACTCTTTTTTTTCTCAGAATGCACACTACTGTTTCGTCATTACGCTTCCCGTCACTCCGTCCACCTTACTTTCTCCGGGATATAACTTTCTTGCGAGGAGTAGTGCAAATCCGGAGACACGCATAATATTATTAGGAACCAGGAGCAATTCCAATAAACTACGTTCCAGTTGTTGGGCATCAGACGCTCACGAACGTGTATATGCAACCTCCTTTCTTCTTGCTTATATTATATAATATGATATGACGATGATGCAAATGCAAAATGGGTTGTGCGTAAATATATATGTCTATGCCCGCAACTTCTTGCTTGTCGAGAGAAGGAGCAAGGAGAGCCATCAAGTTTCTTGAAGAGAAGGAATATATAAAACTGAAACGGTTTTGTATATTATTATATACACAAGTTGCGAGAAAACGGAATACGGCCCATTACAAGTTTCTATCATGAATAGAAATGGCTTCCTTTCCTTCACGTATTTGCCCTTTCCCGTCGTCGTCGTCGTCGTCCCTTTCAAGAGGGGCAGGGAGGAGGCGAGCTGCTGTAAGGTTTAGGTAGCATACCTCATAAATTTCCCAATGTCCAAATAAATTTTGCTAGATCTGTCACTTCTTTCAGCATGTAAATGTGACCATATCGCCCCCAACTTCCTGAAAGCCTTTTTCAATGTGTCTTCAGTTGAGTGAGTGAGTGTCGTGAATCCACTTTATTATTATCCCATTCCACTACGTTCCACTCACTCCAAAACCCTTCAAAGTTTCCAAGCCTTCTTTGTTAGAAGCCCTGTTAAATGCTACCTTTTGTCTTCCACCTACTTTGATCTACATTCCACTCTCTCTCTCTCTCTCCACCACGTGGACTGTTGATTGCATTATTAAAGCTTGCCTCTCTCTCTGGATTCTTCAAATTACATATTTTATTACACCCGAACCCAACTTTCAACTTAAAATTGGACAACCACCGTCCACCAACCACCACCACCACCTCCACCTCACCTCCAAAGGAAGAAAGTCAAGAGTTGATCTTGACAAGAGACAACTTTTACATTCTCTCGGAAGCTATAAACTTTTTGCACAAAAAAAATCTCCTCCAACCAGGGGTCCAACCTATTCCTCTTAGATTTCTTTTTATTCCAGTGTGTACACTCATCTTCAACTCAGCGTATATTTTCTCCCTTCCTTTTCAATACACAAATGTGCGCACATGTCTCTCCATATGATTTGGATCTCATTTAATTATGAAAATCCAAGCAGCAGCAGCACATGAAACCAAATCCCGTGTTTTTACATACAAGATTGAGCTCCGCTTGTTCCATCATAAATCATTCATTTGGAGACGGAGGAGGGGAAGTGAAAGAATATACGTATTTTCCCGTACAAAAAATTAAATTCCTAACCATTGAAATACATAATTCACCAGTAAAAACACTCTCATATTATCCTTTTTTATAAATGCCCAACCTGTCAAATTCGCGCCAGATAGGTAGCAACTGTTTTTTAGGTACTTGGCTATATATTCAATATTCGACCATGTGTTCCATTAGAAATATTACATGGATATAGCACCACAAAGATCAAACATCTCCGCAGCCGGGATCGGATGGAGTAGAAATGTTTTTTATTCCCTCTTTAGAAAAAGCTATTTTATACAACTATCAATCACCAAAAGTCACCAATAACTCAAAGAACAGGATCGGGGGAAAAAATAAATTGATCCGTGTGTGTAATAATATATCCAATATCATTTCGGTCCTGGATGTGTATTCCAGTATTCCTTTCCTATTCCTCTCAGCGGAGATGTTCTCCAAGAGATCAACTAATGATATCAATTGAAGCAATTTGCTAGGTCATGGCAATTTACTAGATATACAAGCCATATGTAGCCTTCTTTCTACTACTATTTTTTGTCAAGCAATGTGTTTTTATCTGGAAGAAAAACATGGGATTTTTTCCCTTCATTCGTTCCACTTGCACCCCTTCCCGTCATCTTTTAAGTCCACATTTTTTTCTCCTCTGTTTTGTGTGTACATAACATTTTTGGTTCTGCTGCTGATATGAAAGTGGATAGCGACTAGGGGTAAACGCGCATCTCATGGCCGTTCATTCATCCAATAAACCTGTCCAGTGGACCTGGAAAAGTGTGCTATTTAGGTTCACTCAAAGGTCCTGGAAGCGGCGCGTATCGAAACACAAAAAAAAGGAAAGTATAAGGGTAAAAAAGGGATACACTCGAGTGTAGCGTGTGTGTGTGTGCGAGGAGGAGGAAAACATTATTAGAATACAGAAAATACTCAAGGGAAATAACGTTGATGGGCTTCCCTGTCCGCTTCACGATGATAATCATAATGATGATGATGGGATGTGTGTGCAGGCAGGGTACACTTGTTTGGATTGGGTTCAGCCTAAAAAGAAGGAGTAAAACTGAGGGAAAGTAGACGGTTTTAAGAAAAAGGTATTTTCAGTCAAGAAAATAGAAATCGAACGGTTACACGGTTCCCTTTAAACCATTGTACATAAATAAATAAAAAACAATATAGGCTGCGTAAATAGAGAGGGATGGATATGGATACCTATAAGTAAGAGTGTTGTAATATATGGAAATTTGTATTGCGGGTTTGCATTTTTGAAACAAATAAATTTTTGCTTACAAATTGACTTGAAACATAGTATACCCATGCAGTTTTAGGATACTTTTTGCTCAAACTTGTTTTCACTTTCCTTCATTACAGCTATAAACCCAGTTTATGGACACCATAAAAAACCTATTGTAGAAACGACCCGTCTTGCAAAATATTCGTTTTTTTGCGGCGTCGAAACTACCCCAAACAAACCAAATGTCTAAACAAATTAGACTTGGTTATATATATACATATATTTTTTTTTTGAAATTCATACATCCCAAGTCAAAGTGACACTTGACCTGTCTCCTGCACCACACGCATGAATTAGCAATAAAAGGAATACGTGCACCGAAATCAAAAAGCATTACGACGACTCAGGATGAGCACCCATATAATAGTAAACAGTCGTTATTTTCTCTGCTAAGCCCACATGTAAACCTTGCAATTGTGCTTTTTCCAAGGAAAACCGTTTATCCCGTTTCCCCGAGCTGTCGTTGCGTTGGACCCACATGAACTTTTGGAAGAGGAAAAAATAAGCGAGCAAGCAATATCCATATTTATTTTCATTTCCCTTCTTCCCCTCCCCCTCCCTCCCACTTAACACTTGTTAAAATTGTGCTTACGTAATGTATTAAAGTGCGACAAATGAATAAATTTTGGGAGACGACGCAGCTACCATCATGAATGAGGGAAATTGATGGGAAAAGATTTACCCCATCATATATATATTATTGCGCGATACGGCTGTGCTGCGGTCCATCTGAAACACATTCAATAAACTACCCTCATCTCATCCCGACTAGATCCTTTTAAAAAGCGGAAAATGCATGGAATCGTCCCACAAAATTGCTGTAATAGAGGGAAAAAGCATCACTCCGATGACAAGAGATACTGAAAGACAAATGACAGAGAGAGAGAGAGAGAGAGAGAGAGAGAGAGAGCTGGGGATGCAGGACGAACAGGGAAAAAATTCTGGAGTGCATGTGCATGCCGTGAACGTGTGTGTGTTGTTAGGTGGTGTGCGTAGTTTGGGTTGAGAGTTGCAATTTATTTGGTTTCAACAAAAAAAATTCTTCTGTTTTGGCTGCTTTTAAAGGGAAAAGGGAAGGCTATTGTGTAGCACGTTCCTCCCCGGTATATTGTGATGACATGTATAATAGTGCGGGTATAAACATGGGATCTTTTTTTTACAGATATACGCACCCATGTACTATATATACGTCTCTGCGTACCCATTCAGGTCCGGTCGAGGAGAAGCGTTGAAAACCTAAAAAAAAAGTTGGAGAGAGAGAGAGAGAGAAAGGCTTTCTTTTGCCATTGTGTTTTAGTAGCTACTTTATGATGCCCATTACATAATACGACGCGTTTTATTGTCTATTTGGCAATGACACCAAGAACCTCTCTTCAAGATCATCTCATTTATGTAAGTAACGACGAGTGGAGATTTGAGACGATGGACGACAATGGGTGTGGAGTGCGGGGCGGGGAGATGCAATGGTAAGACAAAATAGACGCAGAATTCTTCTTCTCGGAAACTCGTATCGTCGCAATCCAACCCTATTGAGATGGAAGTACCTACAATACAGAGTACATACCTGTAATGTTTAAACTTTACAACGACGTCATCATTTGTCAACTGTCATTTGGTATTGAAATGCACCAAGACCCGTTTTCAAGTTCATAATATTCTTGAAACCACAGCCAGGAATTGTTTTCAAAATTCAATTATAAGCAAGACTAACAAAATAATAATGCTGCGTATGCACATAATATTGCACATGCACCCAACCATCTTTACTTACAAAGCTGTTTAATACACTCCTCTTCTCTTTGTGTCGTAAGAAGTTTCTTCTCAAGGAAATGTGTCTCCTTTTCTCAATTTTATGCTTGCACTAACCTGTCCCCTCCAGATGAAAGAGCAGGGGATTTCAATTTGTGAAGATGATGTCTCTGTTATGTTGGTTGGCAAAAGCAACTATTATGGACTGTCTGTGGAGTGGAAGGAGATCAAGAAGAAGGGAACTGAGGAAGGTGAAATTCTCAACTTTGCTTGTGTGGGAGAGAAGTCAGCAGCGCAGCGGTCCAAGTCCAAATCCCAATGCAAAATCTGTTTCCAACAAAGACAAAGCGATGAGGAGGACACGGTTCTCGCTCAAAGGGAAACAGCAAGGCGAGGAAGGTTGAGTGGGGGATTGACATGAGAAATATGTATATAGTATCGAGTGAGGAGGATTAAGGAAATGGAATCAACCGTTGATGTCATCTTCATTCCGAGAACAATCCATCCATCCGAGAGGGATTTGGATCCAGTTTGGAAAATCAATACATAAGGAAATCTACACTGCATAATGATAAACATCACGAATCTACTCTACTCATACATCAGACAACAAATCGAATGCGATACTACATGGGGATGAATCTGTGCTTACCTTTATGTACCGTATGCACTCAGAAGTTTTATCGTCGTCAAGTCTTTACTTAGCCCATTGTATTTATCTACGCGAGTTTTAGCAGTTGAAACCACAGGAGTCATGAATGAATCTGATGAATGAATATGAATTTCTCTTAAATCCAATTATTTAAAAAATTCACATATTTTTATTCACATATCATATATCAAGAATCTCAACAATCTTTATACAGGGTATATGGGTCACAGATCTACATGTATTAAAAAATGATTTACAAAAATCAAACCAGGAAGTACAATACATTAATTTGTATCTGCATCTCTACGGCTAATTGATATGCCCGGAAATGATGTCTTGTTGAAGCTAAACAGGAAGAATTGAGTCAGCTGCTAAAGTCAACACTTTACTTTGTAGCTAATACTACTCTTATAACCTACAACTGTGCGAAAGCATATAATAATATAAATTAAAAAAGGATTTATTATTGCGTTAACCTTACACTGCAGTAATGATAATAATAATATTGCGCTACACGCCTTTCCCTAAATAAGCTGTACACCAGTGCGGAAGTTAGTTTAGCCACTAACATTTATTACTAGTTCACTATGAAATCCAATAATATTATATTTACAGCTACATTTGACATAATATTATATTCCACAATAGAACCTTTATCACAGATGGAGAGACTTGGTTTTAAAAGATTGATTGCATTTATATAGATTATACATGTACACTTTACATATACACTTCTACACATACATAC
>JAANSN010003300.1:0-19227 GCA_036850665.1 Dicranocentrus wangi | reverse complement strand
CATACCTGGCGTGCTCATACCTTGTTACCTCTTTAGGCTTATCATCATTATATTATTATGAAGAAAAGAAGCTCACCTACCTCAAACTCACTTTTCTGGGAGATGTGTGGAAGATACATAAATGAAGTAGGGAGGGATGCATATATAGGTACAAATGCACAAGTCTATTTACAACCTACACATTCTTCTTTTTCAGAGAAATACTTTACATAAAGCGAGCATATCAAAAGAGGAGATGGTACGATAGGAGTTATGAGAGCCAGGGTGTTCTTCTTTAGTTATTATAGTGTAAAATATATGAATTTTTAAACAACTTGAGAGAGAGAAAAAGGATTTCATTTCATATATTTGACCGTATGGAAAGAGGGTTTTTTATCCAAAATGTATGGACTTTTTATGGGGGAAATTTAATAATATAAGGAGACGAAGAAAGGAAAATATCTCATAAAAATAAGAATAAAAAAATAAAACATTTTCATTTAACATGATATACGTACGTACATTTTAAGGGATTTGGACGAGATTGTTTTCAAGACAAAAATCAGCAAATTGGATTTTGCATTTTCGTCTGGGATTGCGTATCCTTCTTCCACTTGGTTGTTTACTGTACTGTGAGTTTGGAGATGGGGTTTTTTCTTTAAAAAGAATGTTTTTTTTTGGGTTGGACAACTTTTTTCGTATTGCAGTTTTCCACTTACAACTTGTTTTCTTTTACAAAATCCTTATAAAACTGATTTTGTTTCTTTTTTGTATTGTATCCTCCTTTCGGTGTCCTATCACGAGTTTTACTAATACAGAAAGTACATGCCTACCTTGGCTTGTACACAACAATAGCACAACAATGGCAAGCCTCAACTTGACAACAATAATAAACTTGAAGGAATTGGTTGTTCCATGAAGTTCTCAAAGTTGTGAACTTTGGGATATTATTACACCCTTTTCAATATCCTTTTCAGCTGTATGTCTCCGCTAATGTGGGTACAATAGGGGATACAGTGTGTCCAAGTTGATTGTCTGTACACCAAGTTGTTTCTTTCTCAAAGTGAACGCTGCGAGTTGATGACTTTTTATTATATTATGATGATACACTGGGCAAAAAAAGTTAGCACTTGTTTATTACATTAAAAATGAGCGGCTTGGCAGAGTAAAATAGTCTGGACTTTTATTACGCAAAGAACAAGCAGGAGGAGAGGACATTCATTCTTTTTTCACTTTGCTGCCACCACACCAACAACATCAAAATGAAACTCCAGACTTGAAAGTGGCATTTTTCCGTAAACGTTTCTCACACTAAGCGTTTTTCACATCAACAACTGAAATCCTCTGAAATGTTCGTTAAACTCTGAAATATTATATTAGGCTCTGGGTTCCGCTCAAAAATGATGATAATGATGACAAGGAGTAAGGAGCTGGTGTTACTCTTGTGTTGTGTGGTATTTTCAAGTTATGTCTTATAATAAAAGTAATTGGGATGTTTTTTGTGTGCTGGATATATATAACATAACAGTACACAGAGTTTGACAAAAAAAAGTGGTGGCAGTGCGGTGGTGAGAGGGTGTTGATGAGACAATGGAACAAGAATCCTGTACTTCCTTTTTTTTGGCTGGTTTCCCTCAGAAAAAGCGAAATTGTTTCTGGAAGTTTATGAAGCTCGATCTTTCTTGCTGGTCTTCACAGTTTTTGTTAAATTGTATCGTGTCTATGTTCTCTGAGGAATATGGATGGCTAGTAATAATGGGGATGTGATACTTGTGGTTTTCTGTCGTCGACGCACTTCTTACGTAAGGAAAAGGTCTCTGGCTTGGACTAGCCCAAGTTGGTCACAGGCAGTGGCAACTTGACTCTCTATATGAATGCAAGTATCAACTGTTACCGTCGTTGGGGCTTGAATCTTCACACCTGCTCGGCTCCTTGTGTATCTCTTGTTTGCAGGCGAGTTTGAAGCTGTCAAGAAAAAACTCGGACGAATGCTTTTTTGTGTTTTCCTGTGGTCTCCGAGTAGAAATGACGGAGACGGAGATGATGAGGCTGTTTGAAGCTACTTTTTTGGAAGTGGTGGTAATATAGTCGTATACTCTCTTCACGATTGTTTTAATGCTTTTTTGTGTTTTCCTGTGGTCTCCGAGTAGAAATGACGGAGACGGAGATGATGAGGCTGTTTGAAGCTACTTTTTTGGAAGTGGTGGTAATATAGTCGTATACTGTCGTCTTCACGATTGTTTCCTCCGTTTACCACTTTTCTTTGCAAAATGAAAAAGTTGGTATAAGATGGAGAGGGTGAGTCTGAGTCTGTATACGTACGTATAGTGTTCTAGCGTAGCGAGCTTTTGACTTTAAGCTGACAAAAATGATTCTCTGTGTGGAATGGTACTTTACGATTTCATTTTTCCAAATAGTTTTCTAATCGGATGTAATGAGGGGGAAAACAAGTTGGGATTTTCGTCATTTCAAAAAGCGTGAACTGGTTGCTCTATAAGATTTTCTCGGTTTGTCGTTTTCTGTGCAAGTTTTATGCTAGCTCACAGAGAGCATGGGGCTACAACGTTTTTTCCCAATTTGCAGAGAATCACAAACAATCTTTAGAAAACATGGCTTCCATCCAGCCAACCCAGATTGCATGCTATATATTTTATTTATGTAGTGTGGTGTGGAATAGGATCTCGTTTGGTGTGCTTGTTAATAATGTTTAATTATTAAAGAGTGGTGATGGTGATGGCAATTATTTCAAGTTTTTCCTCGACTTGTTTGTTCCTTTCCTCCTCTTCTGGGTTTAGCTCTTTCCCTCTTGTCTTCTGCTCTGTCGTTTCGTGCAGGAAAAGCTGTTTAGCTGGCTGCTCGTAATAGGCAGAATGAGAGATGTCCAGTTAAGCCACTTATTAAGTATTATAAACCGTGTGGCAAAAAGGGAAGGTTAGGTTGGCTAACGACTTCAACTCTTGTATTTATTACAGACGGAGTGAGTTGGTGCTGGCGATGATGATCTGGGATCAACAAAATAGTTGAATAAGCATGAATGTTTTTTTTATATGTTGAAGAGCACATAAACACATGCAAACAGGCAGGCAGGCAGGCCAGTGTGGGGCATGCAAGCTATAAAGTATCATGCAGGAGAGGAATTCTACTAGTAGCGGTTGTAGTAGCCAGCAGCACCTTGACGGGGTGAAGGAGAGGTGATGCAAATTGCAGTGAAATTCCAGTCTTTTTTCAAAAGTTGGGCTCAAACGTCAAGACTTCACTTGACTTGAAGCAATGTGCAGTAGCCAAAGCTTGTTTGATGGTATGATGGGCATCAACAAGCAAGCAGTCTTTTTATGCCCTTTTAGCAGTCATCCATCCATCGAAGAAGCCATCCCACTTTGTGAATTCACACTGAATTACATCCACTATACCCGTCATCCCTCTACTCTACACATATGCCTTATATGAAGGATGGGGTTGAATGGAGTCTTTGTTTTTCCGCTCCTTCTTCCCTTACATATATATATACATAATATGCCCGAGAAGTACTACATATATATCAACTGGGAGACTACCTGGTTATTACGTTGAGAGAGGTTTCCGGTAAACCAAAACAGACTCAGCACATAATGGAATGTTTTTACACTTTTACAAGGAAAAAGTACATCTGATACGAGATACACATGTGTGGTAAAACGCACAGGTGTGTGATGTTTTATATACACAAATTGTGTAGCTACCCACAGTATTACCCTTTTTCACACAAAAGTTCCTCCAGATTTTACCATCCAGACTAATTTCAACAAATGAATTTTGCAATGGAGATAAAATTTGAGTAATTTTTCATCAACATAATTTCTACCACAATACTTGTCTCTCGTAACGAGTTCTTGTTTGGTGTTCTGTCTATCTCAAAAAGATATCAAGAGCAGGGGACTCATCACTCACTTGTAATGAGCCACGCACACACACACATACACACACACGGTCACATAAACTACCAATGGCACATGAATGTGGGGAAGATATATCAGCTGGAGTATGAGAACAATTAATTGCTCTTCGTATCTGCCCCCTGTACATTAGCGTTTCTAAATTGTATGTAAATCTAAATAATTGATAAGGTGTTGATGACGGAGTGAAAGAATGTGGTTAATTGGTCTCTTTGGAAGTGTATGTTTTCCTTGGGAAAGTTTTACTTTTTTGGAGGAACACTTCGCAGAACGCTCAAAAGTTGTTACTTTTTCGGTTTTTAGCCGCGACACACATATGCGCACTGTTGACAAAGACGTTTGTATGATGAAGCAAGCTGACGATTTCAGTTTAGAATACTAAAGGAGTTCTTTGAGCAGGACAACGTTGTGTGAATAATAGATGTGTGATAATGAGGCGAAAAGATGTGCATGTGGTGTACACTTTTTTTGCCTGTATCACCTTATATATTTTTCATATGTGTACCTAGATGAAGGATTCACCTCAAATGCGATGAAACGTACGAAGGAAAAGAAACCTTTACGTTTTGGTACCCTACCCACCAAGTGCAATTCTTAGACTTTTACACACACTTCTCCGGTTTGATATTAAAAGACAACGGTAGCGAAAAGGACGTGCTCCGTAAAACGCGTCCGGTCTGGTCAAAGCTACACCTGAGACTGGTGTAATAGTCTGCACGCATTTGTTGAAAACGCCAAGGCAAACTCTGGTTATTCAACCCCTTCCTTTAAGGAAAAGTAAAAAAGCAGCAACAACATCAACATACATGAATGTTCACTATACAGATGTTCATATGCACAACTTTAGCAAAGCTTGCAAGCACCAGCTGTAGTAGTGTGGAGCTCGAGTGAGAGAACTCCTCTTAAGCGCATAGACACATTTTATGCATGCATTTTCTGTCAAGATATAAACGAACAGCGAGAGACTTTTTTCTGAGCACAACTCTTCTCGCCAGCGAAACGACAGTCAGTGTGTGTGGAGCGATGCGGAGGAAGCTAAAGCAACGAAAATTCAATAGCTGCACTGCTGCCTCTTCTGCCTGCTGCTAAAAAAATATGTGTAGTACATGCACGCACATTCACACGTCTAAACCAAAACTCTATACTGCTGTAGCCGTAATAACATCGGGAGATCAAGAATCAAGAGGTCCACTCTCCTGCATTTTGCATCTCAAATAAAAACCAAGAAGATGTAACCCTTCTCAGGCAATGAGAAAACGAGGTATACACTGTCCGTAAATTCATATATATTGTGGTGGTGGCGAGTGAGAAACCCGTCGTATGCATAAGAAATTCCGAATAAAACATACGCTGCAGTATTTCGATTTAGGTATGCTCACATTGGCAAGAAAATTTCTCACTGCATAGTTTCTTCCCTTGACGTTTCACCCTTTCTATCATATATTCACTGTAACAATTGCAACTTGACTACGTGAAGTGCCAACTGCATTCTCGCCCGTACCTTCTTCAGTCAGACTCTCTGGATTCAATAGCGAGATTACGTGTAGAGGATCCAAACAATACTTTCAGGAACAAGTTTATAGAGATTTGGGAAGAGGATTTTGTAATACACTCAATGCTTCCTACCTGTTTTCTCTACCCTGTTATCATCTTCTTAACAGCGTACCTCCACCTGAACGTATCTCCTCTTCATTCTTGACTTCACTTGATTATTATGGAGAAGACAATTTAATTTTGTGAGTATGAATGTACGGACGGAGAGCTTGAGGGTTTTTCATACCATATCGTCTTTGTTGCCCTTTGCATTGTTGCCTTTGTCATTATTATTAACTACGTGAAATGGTGAGTCCACCTATATTATTGAATGTAGAATGCAACTTGCATGCATAATACATTTTCATGCTACCCATGTGCAGTTAACTACGGGTTTGAAACTACCTATACATAAAAAAGATCCAGTCTTTTTAAATTGCTCCCGACCACTTGCATGCTGATAGGTAAAAAAACGCGTATATTCTGTATTCTGTATAGGTATATGTATACATTTTGAATTTTACGTTTTTCTTGTCCTCTTTCATCATGCTCCCGCTTGGTTTCGTTATTCATGAAGAAAAAACACAACTTGCTTTTTTATGTCTGTAATGTCAAAAAGATGAACATTTTTTTCACTCTGGCTCCTATTGTGTAAAAAACCCAACAATATACGATGTGTATATAAAAAAACCCCAAGTGAATCTTCTATGGTCACAGTGCACACAGGGGTCTAGCTCTGACACAGAAAAACGAGTCAGAATGCACTTTCTTACGGATATATGTGATGGTGAGTACAGAGAAATTATAAAGAGTGGCCCTGTCATATATCTAACTCACACTAAGACCGCATCACACATTGTGTATACTCTTTTTTTACAGCATCACGGGGTGAAGAAGCTTTTGCTCTTGTAATCCTTAACGCCCAGCACATCACGACTTTTTTTCTCTCTACCTTCTCTCTCGCCAATAATTTCCACAGGGAGGGGGTTTCACTTGGTGGTGTCGTTACGACCGCTTTGGACCATCGGATGCCCAGTCCAGCCAGTCACAAAATGTTAGCACTTACATTGTACCTGCACCTGCACTCCTTTGTACATTATTGCAGCCAGTGTGCACCATATCGTAGATTGCATCACTGCTTCTTCAACAGGATAGTGCGGGCATCTACTTATTACGCTGCATTTCTCATCACCATATTATAAACTAACTATGGGTCATCATCGCATTACGTTGATGATGATAATGAGGATAATATGCAAAAGAATTACTGTGATATTGTAATATGGACAGGGGCCAGCCAGCCAGCATCGAAGCCACTTTCCTTTGATTGCGTGTGTGTTCAGATTGAGAATGTGGTTGAAATAAAGGCCTTTTAATTTCGCTTGCATCTAGGAATACTCTATCAACTACTCATTTCTCAATTGATCCTGGTTTGCGGTGATGAAACGTTCGACATGTACAACAAGTAGACAAAGGGGCAAAAAGTAAAAAGTGCTTTTATTAGTATGCACACCGAGCTGTGGTTTTTTCCACAATTTTCACAAAGAAGGAAGCAAAAGGCCTGAGGAGGGCTGAGAAATATCGACAGTATGAAGCAACCCGCTGATATTACAATGTCTCTAGGTTTTAAATCTGATGTTTAGGCATTTCTATAATTTTTCCGTTAAAATCTTGTTTACCCTCTCTGCATATGAGTCAGAAAAGTACATTTTTATACGCACTTATTATTTCTGCCCGTGTAGAAATGCACTTCCTTTTAAAAAAAATTGTACATAAAAATTCCTTCATAATAAGCTTTACTAGTTTTGTCAGTACTGAAATGGATAGGAGGAGGACAGAATAAGGGAAAAAATCGAAGTCATGAATTATATGAACCCGATCACGAAGGAAGAAACTAGTTTTCTCAGCGAGAGAAAAACCTGTAGAAAAAAGCAATGTCATAAGTTGGCAATACGTATATGCCAGATCGACGGAAAAAATCAGGTAGTGGTGGTGTTGGTGGTGGTGGAGAAGTGGCATGTAAAGTTACGTTATAATCACTGGGATGATTTTGTGTGTGAGTTGACTTTAAAATTCCATATTCTCCTAGGAAAATTAGTCCCTCATCGCTCTCATATGCTAACAAGACGGGTATATGGACGGGATTGGGGATATGATGAACAAAGATGCTCATCGGTTATAATTTTAATACTCATACTCAGACTGATATGTACTTAAGTGAAGCGCTTAGGAGGACCGGTTGCTTCACTTTTGCAAGTCAAGAGGAGGACCTGTTATTTCTGCCTTTTCCCTTCATTTCATGCACATACATTTACACCTAATCTAATCGAGGTATGTCTGACGGTGAGTGACTAACTGGGACGGCAATATGTTCGGACAGAGGAATCGGTATAGCGCAAAACTCGGTATTTACCTAAGGGAAAATTCCAAAGTATTGGATACGGTGTGAATTGAAACTGTAATTGGACTTGGGCTCATCATCATGAGTGAGTGCCTACACGTTCAAAGTTGAGTAATTTACAAGAGATATAGTTAATGAATATGCACATGTTGGTAGTGTCGATGGTGCGGGGGTTGGATATAAAAATGTCGTGGGATGTTTGTAAATATGGCATCTCCTTTTAATCACAGTAACATGGCGGGAGACCAGCGCAAAATTATGTACCATGTGTCCGTTGCTCTCGCTAATTACTGTAATTTACATCGTGTTGCATTTTGTCATTTTCCACACTGTATCATTTTCATTCACAAAGTATGTACAATTAATTACTGTTTTTCCCTGGGCTGCTGATCGAGAACCTCCGCCTCGCCTCGTTGCGCACTTTGCTAGTTTGCTTAACAATGATTACAGATGAATACTGATGGTATGCTCATGGGTGATGTGTTTTATATAGCTCTTCACTAAGGTCATCAAGTGTTGTGTACATACCAGAGTGATATTTTTTCATGCGTTTATCTGTTATCAAGTTGAATTTGTTACGGTTTCATTTTTCCTGAAGCCCTGGCACGTACGCAACTAGCAAGTTTTCACAGTATACTTTAAAAAAAAATTAGATTCAGGTTTCTTATAAATTACACTTACGCATGACAAGCCAGGATCAAAGAAGATTTGTTTGTCTACGCGCCTCTAAAGGGATACAATTTTGGGCCCAGTGGAGGAAAAGTATGGAAAATTAAATTTTTCCCGAGGAAAAAAATGCATACAAAGTCTGTTTTCTATATGGCTTTCACCAACTTTGTGGATGCAGTGATACACACTACGTATGTTCCTGTAGACAGTGTTTTTTGTTGTTGTGGAAAGGGAGGCTCGACTTTTTTTCACTTGTTTTCCAGCATATATTTAGGGATACGTACACTTTCGCTTTTTATTTTTTTCACGATTCTCAATCGTATTGTGATCGTGGTCTGGCTGCGGAGAGAAAAGCTAGTAGTTCCCCTTTTGTCTCACTTCCATTCTTCCCTACGAAAACAAGACGTACCAAGTAATATCGCTCTGTCTGGGAGACTCGAAATGTTGTGCGTGTATCCCATTCCATTCACCCGCTTCAAGTGTTTTCTTCGTATACCATTCACAATTGATTTGTTTTCTACTTTGGTGCGAGCATACATGGATTTTTATTTTGACTTTCATTTTATCCTGCTCCTCTGTGGATTATTTTTTTGAAGCTATTGTTAGCATATACTAATCCTGGAAAATGCACTTGCTGTATGGAAAGCAACATTATAAACGCCACGAACGAGCTCCTGATATGTGCACACAATTACTGCAACTTTTATATTTTTTTCTATTTTAGGAAGTGCGTGCATATTAAATGCAGCAGCAGCAGCTGCGTGGAACTACATTCTACATTGTTTTGGGGTGTAATCACCTCATCGAGTGAAAAATGAATGTGGACGTATATTATTCACGAGTGTGCGAATGGTAGGCGGAGGACACGAAAGGAAACAAATTATTAGCATCGATCACTCTTTCATAACTTGTTATGTCTTCAACTAAATTGGTTCATTAAGACTAAGTAAGTACGCAAAGTTGGGAAACAATAATCCTAAATCCCTTGTCGCTCTCTTCCTGTTGGGGCGTATAAAAAGCCCTTTTCAAAAGAAGGGTTACTAAAATGACGGGTATTATTAGTCATGCACCAGCTCATTAAAATCTCTAGAGAGGACACATCGCATTTCATTCTTTCAAATTTGTCTGTATCACACGTCTTTCGATGTTGCCAATATTGTGTTATCTATCCATCGCCGTGATCCGAAATTAGTGTGGCCAAAGCATTAAAAAATTGAAACTTTCTCATCCCCCCAATCCATCCCTTCCAGGAACACGTCCTTCGTTTTTATACAAGCTATCTTTCAACAATTTTAAACGTTTTCCCTGATATTATTATGCGTCCCATGCCAAAAGCCTTCATTTTCAGTTTGATTAAAATGTGTCTCCTTGCAACTGACTTCGTACACTCACTCACTATTTTTTTTATTCTGTAGCCATCTCCTCATCTACATCATATCGAATCGGCATGCACGCACGCATACGAAACTAACTAGTGAGCCACAACGAGGCAAAAACTTTTCCCAGTGGTGATGGCACAGGGAAAACGAATAGATTGCATGCAGCCATGCACCAGTTGTTGATCATCACGGAGTACATGTGTCACAGTAGTCATGACATGTCGCCAATTTTCCCTGGCTTGGTAGTTACTTCCATCAACTAGTCATTTCATGTTTGCGTTCATCAGACACCACCACCACCACACAGAAAACTTGATATCGAATAGAGATACAAATAGGTATATATACTATATAAAAACGTACCATGATTTCATTCCCTCCGAGTCAGTTGCCTGATCAGGGTTAGATGCATGATTGTCACTGCGTAAACATCTACCCGCGCGTTCTTCTTAACTACGAGAATCTAATCGACTAGTTTGGTTGGTTGGTGCTTGGTAAAATGGTTTGTCATGCTAGGCTCAATGTTCCATGTAAAAGATTATTAATAATGTGATTTAAACGGAGGAAAAATAGGGTTCCTCTCCGCTGCCACATTCATGCCACCTCTGATGGTTAAGCCTCTGGCCTGGAATGTTACACGCAGACAAATGACATGTCTACTTGGTAATTATGATCGAAAAGGGGGTGTAACTCGGAAAAAGTTCTCGTAGTTGGAGTGGAAGTGAGAATATTGCAAATATACACTGATACGTCCACATGATAAACCAAACGACATTTTATTCACTTCGTATATAACACATACATATGGCGCCCATGTCATTTCGTTTTTGTCCTCCACCTCATCCTCTCTGAATGCTGTTAATCAAGAATTTATATGGATGTGCGTATCCCCGAGATTTGGAGGTTGTGGTGTGGCGAGCTTGATCGAGTTTGATTGTTACCTCTGGGTTTTTCAAGGCCTCCAAGCGATTTGTAATATTACATGGCTGAAATTATTTAAAAGATGAAGATTATATAAGAGCTATCTCCAATCTAGAGTAAAATGCAGGAGGGAATGGGGAACGAAATGAAGGATGTGTCGTGAGATGAAATTTGACGGGTTGCTTGGTATGAGAAGGAGCAAGCTCAAAATCTCGTCTCCCTCCGCTTGTTTCGTTGCACTTGAACTAAATAAATTGCTTAACGTGGAGGTAAAATTCGGATGGTATGAGGCTATGAGGGATGACATGTGCGTACTTTTTTATATCCTTATTGTTTGTTACATATTAGTTTATAGGTATGAGCAGGGCTTTTTTGCCGCTGTGCATAGCCACGTACGTGAATCCATTTCGGGCTCTTTTTCCTCTAATAAGTTGCACATCTGCACTTGTACACTTTTGAATTCAAATTATGTATATGCCAGATTGAGCAGAGATAAGGGAGACGGGATGGGCAGGTACAAGAGTCAAGTTGAACATGGCAGACGTTGAAATTTCTGCCATGTACACACAGGTCTTTCTTCCCATTCCTTTGAAAAGGCAGGCAGGGTTGTTGTGTGTGTGGGATTGGGATATATAAAGTTATGCGTAAATATTCCTTTCTATTAGTTTTTCTATTCATTACTTATCATTTTACAGAGGAGTCTCTATAATTTCGACCATCCTAGAATAAAAGGGTTTTTAACCCTATAATAAAATACTTGCTGGTTAAATCAAGATTAGAATGGGATTACCCTCGCAATACTGTTTGCGCTGGGCCATTCATTTCACCGGGCAAAAATCTCTAAATACACCACGTGCTGTGGAACACTTTCTCATTCATAAGAGAAAACTGTAAGAATTTAATCCTGTGCTTTACTCCCACAGTAATCCCTGCTCTCTGCCTGGATTCTTAATGTACTTTCATCGTTTCCCATTAAAGTGTCGGGAAAAATTTCCATCTGTTATGCACTCCATGTCTTTCCACATCATCATCATATATGAAATGATCAAGAAGGAGTACTTCGCCTTCGTACTTTTAAAAAAAAGAAAGAAACCCTAGCCAAACCTTTTCCCCTTTTAACTTCTTTCCACGTCCAACATCTGCATAATCTGCACGAGACTTTTTAAGGCTCTTTAGACATCGTTGGCCAAATTAAGCTAACTATTATGAACCCTAATAATCGTGATAAGGGTCGTGATACTAGCTGTTCCCTAGCTTTTTGTATCTGCATAGTCCTGATAGAAATTCAAGTTAGAAGTCTGTCATGTAACACGTAACAAGAGTGCTCTCGTTTTGTGTGTGTGGTGGCATATCGCACACTCTAATATCTTTTAGTGCAGGGTCCTGGACGTGTGTACTTGGTCCCTTAGGGAATCCAAGAAAAGTATAAACTTCACTACTGGATATTACAAGGGAACAGAGCAGTCATGAAATGGAATGGCCCGTATCCAACAAATTTCTCTTGGTTTTCCCCTTCCTTCGTATTTTGCTGCTGTCGGCCCAAACTAAGGGAGATGTGTAGTGGGAAAGGAAAGTGAACAAAACTGAATGATAATCAGGAGTGAATCTCTGTCGTGGTTTATCACCGCTTTTCTCCACTCTATCATTCTTTGTGTGCATATCCACAATGAACTCTTTTTGTGAAGTAGTTCCTTACCAACTTACCTACTGTTTGTATCTAAAAACGGGATGTAGAAGGAGATTGATAGTGGCAGCGGCAAGCAGCAGGCTTGTATTCAAGTCAAAGAAGAATGAGTTAGTAAACGTCCGCCCTCGTCATGGGAGTCACTGGGATAATTAGATTTTTTCGCGAGAGAATATTATACTCCACGCAAAAAATGTCCTGGATTGACTTCAAATACACTTGCAGCGTTACGTTCTATATAGGATATATGTTTTCTAAAAACACATGCATGCCTTCCATGTGTGTATATGTGTATCCTCCTGTTTTTCTCACTGTCACACTTTGATCGTCTTATTACCCCAGACAAGCTCCCAAAAATAAAGTTTTCTGTTCATCCCTGGGTCGACGAAGCACCCCGCTATATAGTCAAATTAGGGCGGATAGCAAAAAGGAGGTTTCGTATACATTTCCCATTTGAGACATGTCAAAGCACTAGTTTTACACTAAATCCAGTGCGCTCCTCATTCCATATTAGTTTTTTCTTCATTTTCGAAGCCATATGCGCATCCATCATTAATTTATTTTGACGGCAGAAGCCCCCATGTTAAACCCAGATCTTAACACCCATTATCCCTCTCACTGTCAAAATTTCTCCCAAACTGGGCAGAAAAAAGGGGGTACGCGCGGTAGCTCGGCAAGATACATGGCTCATTCAGATGTTAGCTGATGGGATGTTTACAAAAAATCCATATAAAAAGTAACTATTCGTATAATCTTACAAGATAAGGCATGGCTTTTACCATATCTTTCCACATTTCATGCTCTTATGCCTGATGTGTTATAAACAACCGAAGAATTATGCTCAGCGGCTTGCCCTTTCTCAAACAGCGATAATTCTTTCATCATTGATTTTTTTCGAGATGTTGATGAAAGAAGTGGGGTTGTGATTATTAAACCGTGAAATATTATGAGTCGGATTCTTTTCCAACTTTTTTTTATTAGAGAGGGAATAAAAAAGATATGTCATGTGCCAAGAAAAGTGAGTAAGTGCTTAGGAGAGAGTACCCAAACTATGACCAGAAACCACCAGTGTGGACTGCTGTGTGCAATATTTTTCTCCTGTGGAGAGAGAAACCATAATAGTGGAGGAAAAAATTTGTCCCATCAACTCACATATTGCGGACGAGCACAGTGCATAAAGAATATTGAGGGTAATATATTACAATATCTTGGTTTTTATGCCTACGTGGGTTACAACGCACTGTTGCAAGTTGGAGCAGATATCTACCATTTTCTCTCAGCTCGAATTCACCCAGTTGAAATGTTTATTGCTCACTTTGTCAATATTATTATGTCCTAAAGGAATAGCCAAGAAATCTGCTGGATGCAGGAGAAGGGCACTAAAAATCCAGTTGACTTTGCAAGTCCAACAAAACGTCAGGCGATTTGACATGACGAAACAGCAGAGAGGATGGGTATCCATTTTAGAGTGCCTATGCAAAATACTTGTTTATTAAGTTATTCAAAAGTTTTTTAAAAATCATTTACGCCTCTTGTGCGATTTTTATATCACTTGTCAGATCAACTGTTTTTTTCTAGCCTAATGAAATTAAACAGTTTGATATCGATGATGACTGATAGTGGCAATGACTTAATCGATTATTTGTTCAAGTTATTGCTTAATCAGGTGACGTTGCCGTTGAGAATTGGCAGGTTAAACTGACATGCATGACAGGTTTTTCTTGAGAGACGACGACTTTTTTTCGTTTTCTGCACTAACCTATCGCTTTGAATACATGGGTTTTGCATTTCTCCCCGTCTTCCTCTCGTCCACTTACTTAATCCCTATCATTGGGAAACGAGTCGTATTAACATGAAAACTTGAATTCGGCGATATTGATACATTTTCCACTTCACTTGGTGACTCTTTAATGAAATGCCAATGTTGGAGATTTCACGAAGACACGGACAATTTTTATACGTATATATTTACTTACGTACATAGTCACACAATGCGCATTACTAAATGGTTGCGAAAAGTATGGGCTGAGCACTGTATTCTCGGTTGAATGAAAAGGTAAATACGACATTTGAGTTAACCATTTATTGTTGATTTTCTTCCATTCCCCTCAACGCACTTTCTTGTACCTGTGCAAATGGCTCAGACATTTAGACGGACCCTCTCGTCCAAGCTGTGTGTATACATACAATATGTGTACCCATTTCAATACCGTGACATGTGTGTAGATTTCCTTAATAAAACCCTAAAATGCTAAAAAGTTGGTATATATTAGAGTGCTGGTTCAGTGAGGGAATATCTACGACTTATGCTCGCACTCCATTCCCAGGTTTTAAGTAATGCTGAACAAGTCGTCGGGCACAGATGGATCATGAGTGTTTTTCATTCGAAGCAAAAGTGAAAACGCAAAAGTTGTCATATGTATTCATTCAGTGACTACCTAGCTATATATCCCTCTTAGCCTTTCGTGTAGAATCGAAGATGAAATAATGCACGGAGAAAATGTGCCTCCTCTTGTCGTCCCCTTCTTTTTATCCAATGTATTTTTTCTCGTCGTATATAAAGACATTATAAGAAGAACGAGGATTGTACTACTATCTGTCTCCGTTGAACCGAACAGCTTTATTTCTCGTCACACTTTCTTCAATGTGTATCCCTACTTCATGTCCAACCCTGGAGTTTTGCATTGCTTGGGAATGGCACGTTGCCAGTAGTTGTCATTCAGCTTGGACCAATTGAATTGGACTCAATTCCAGAGAATCCAAAAAGCACATGTTCCAACAATCCCAATACACTCACCAATTTGGAATGAAATAGGATACATTGATGTGATATGTGATGCATTCGAATTGCGCCGAAGTGGGGGCTCATATAATGCTAGAAATCGTCTTAAATGACACATCCGTATTCATAAATGGCCTATATTACATGGGTTCTTCTGGGTTGTATGTTGCACCAAGGGCAATTTCCCACTTGCACTCAGGATTCAATTCACTTTTTATTATACTTTCACTGAATTCCTCTACACACATATACCTTTTGTCGAAGAATTACTTTTTCTTGCAATGAATTTGAATTGATTTTCGAGAGAAAAGTGGAAGTCACAAAGAAGCAATTTCCTTTTACATCATCCATACCACACGAAGTTCTCCTTCCACGTTTGAACTTTGAACAGGATAATGGTCTAATCCGAGCAGTATCTCTTCCACTCATCGTGTCTTTTGTTTATGTATTCCACTCTAAATCCTTCATTTTTTTCCAGCGTTTCGAAGGAAAGAACTACGCACAAAGCGTCTACTACATTTCTTTTATCTTTTCAATCTGCATTTCAGATCTGACTTTTTGATATCCCAAATGAAATGATATATGCATACCATTACGATATTGCATTTTGGTTTGAAAACGATTCCTCCGATAGCAACAAGTTTCTCTCGAGTCCAGCTATCCCGTTTTGTAAACACCCTGCCTCGAAAAAGTAGCCTGCGAAATTACATTTGAATATTGAATTTTCAGTTGCTATTCTTCCAGTTCTATTGTTCAGTCCACTTTGCATTTCTCTCCTACTCTTCCAATATTCTCGTTTCTAAAAGTGCTCTAAAACTAGCAAGCTCTTGTATGTATAGCGATAGTCCATATATCATTCGNCAGTTCTATTGTTCAGTCCACTTTGCATTTCTCTCCTACTCTTCCAATATTCTCGTTTCTAAAAGTGCTCTAAAACTAGCAAGCTCTTGTATGTATAGCGATAGTCCATATATCATTCGGTTCGTGTACCAAATGTACACCGTATTTACTACCAGTTTTCTTTTCTAACATGAATCATATGCTAAACACACAGTTCTAGACATTTTCAGCCTGGTCTAGGCATTATGTCAAGCCTAATAGACAAGGTTGGTGGACTCGTCATCAAATGTGTGCAGTGGTCGTCGTTAGACATGAAAAAGTAAACGTGTTTGTGTAGGCTAAATACACAATCCTCATGTAAGATTGTGACACAAGTTATGATGCAAATTGTACAATTTTTTCCACTTGTCATGCCATAATTTCCCTTTTTAATAATCCTCGTATCTTTTGATGGGTCGGGTCATCTAGACGTTTTGTTCACAACTATATTCTGTCACAATTGTGTATGTACATAATGTGGTATGGCTATCTATACCCGACGCACGGCCCATTCGTTGTTGGTAGTAGACCAGTTAGGGATGTATATGCATTCTTACATTAATTTTTCGAGGTTTGGAACCCGTATTGCTTGCGCATTCCTAGTGTTTCATTTGAGGGAAAAAAGTTGTGTGTGATGTGGGGTGTTGGTATACGCATAGACTCACGAATGAAGATGCATAATGTAATAAAGTATAAATTTAATAAGGATTTATTGGGATATGCCTCCTATCTTTGGTATTACTACAAGCCAGTAAGCCGCTACTACTCTCTTGAAGTCTTGAACAATAATAATATTTTCTCCGCTTCCACCCCATTCATACATCCCGTGTGTGTTTTGTGCATCGTTTTACGGGATGTATGTAAATATTAAGATTTTTATTTCTTCATCATCTTTATGCCTTTGATAAGCATGTCCACTTGACTCCTTTGTCAAGCTAAATAGCGTGGCTTGCCTGCGTACGAGGATTTCGCTACTGGAATGTTTGCTTTTGTCTGAGATTTCTTGGCATCAAGATGCGAATGAGGATATACACGAGGTCGTAAACAAACTTGGGGTGACTAAAGCCTTTTTCGTGTTGTGTTTTAGGGGATAAACTTGCTCTTTTCTTGTAGAATAGGTATGTCCATTCAAGTTGGGTATGTATGTATGTGGGTTGTGTGTATGGGTGTATAGTCGGGAATGAGATGTGACAAGGATGGTCGCTTCTCTGAATGAAATATCAATGGAATAAAATCTTGTAAAAGAGCCAGTATTAAAATGTCAAGATTTTATTAGATCTCGTGGAATGTGATGCGATATGAGTTTCATCTTGTTTTACCCAGCATGTACACTACCAATCCGACCAAGCTGCTACAAAATTTTGTATTCAAACAAGTGTAGCAAAACCAGGTGCAAATATTTCTCTGCTCTAACGAATATCACTTGATTGTACGAAATGAATCATAAATAGCAATCGTACGCTAATTAAGGGTTGTTATTAATTTATTAAATTACTTATGCCCACTTTCCACGTTAATGATCAACAGAGAACAGACATAAAAATAATGACTGTGAAGCTGAATCAAAGCGACATTCCAAATTCAACTCTATATACGTACATAGGGACTACTGATATGTAATAAACTTTTAAAAAAATGAAAGTGATATCTGATGTATCTACCACTTATCACGAATATTTTTTTACTGTGCTCTTCTGGTGCTACTCACATATTTTTATGTTCACTAGATCACTTTTTACAACTGTTTAGTTTTTATCATGCCCGACTGGTATAAAAAAAGTGGGTATGAACCTTGTAGGATTTTTTTATCCTTGTACACACAGACCAACGTGACATCTTCATCGTTATCTGTTCCCATTATGATGCAATGCAACTAGAGTGAGATGCCGTTCCAATACAACTTTTTGTTTTTTTTACTGGTGACTGCATGACTACACATGGTCTCAACGAGTGAATCAATATTACGCTTTAAATAGGAAGGATATAATGAAAAAACATTTCACTAGTGCGATGACTGTCGGAGATGCACGGTACACGATAACACTTTGAATATAAAGATTCTCCAGTTTGATAACTCACAATAAGATGTAATGAATGGCTAGAGTGGAGAGTACATTTCTTTCATGGAATTTGAGTTCAGCTTCTCCGGGGCTGCAAATACATAAATTCTAATGGGATGCTCATGTAACATGAATATCCTAATGAGAACACATTTCACTTTTTCTACCTTGCTTCAACTAACGGGGAGCTTAGGGCTGGTAAAAATTAGGTTTATTAACGAGATTTTTTTTTCATTAAAAAGGCATTCATTTCATATGAAATGAAAATAAAGAGATGGGTTGTTTAAAGCTGGCGGATTTACTCGCATTTTAAAACCCGTCGTTGTTTTAGACTTGTCGGATACCTCAGTGTATTTAACTCTGGGAGCTGGATGGAACGGCTGGAATGCGTTTGATTCAATCAGGGATGCTTCATTCTTTGGGATCGCCTTAAATATAAATTATTAAACTTTTAATGGAAATAAAAGCTAGCCATATTCTTTCCATCGTGATACAATTACATAGGAGGATATACGGTATGATGTAGTTTGTTGTTGCAAGGTATCAGGTGTGTGTGGGATTTTCTTATGAGTTTTATGAAAACACATCTTAACTTTCTTTGTTCCGTCTTGTTTTATGTGGAGTGAAAACGAATCCCCTTAAGAAGCGTGAAAAATTCATACACTTTGGAATCCACCGTACTGGATTTCATCAGAAAGTCATGTGAATATACTCCTAAAATTGTTTGCTGAGGGTACATTCCTTCTCACACACGCACCTTCTTGTCTAGGTATTTATTTTCAGTTGTTGCTCTAATAACGGTTGGGTTTCATGTAAGATTCTCGTCGCTAGTGTTCCACATTACGTGCAACATTTTTGGATTCCGCTTTCTCTAAAACTTACAAAATTTCTCGGGATATATGTTCCTATCAAAAAAGCACAAGTCTGCAGGGATATGGTACATATCTGATTCTGTTCAGGATTCTCTCGTCCTTATTATACGTGTAGTGTTGTTATTTTGAACTTATT